>WFAB01002905.1:7500-24348 GCA_018977245.1 Lethenteron camtschaticum | reverse complement strand
CACACAGTGACACATCACACAGTCACACACACACGTACTGTCACTCACACACAGTCACACACACACAGTGACACATACACACAGTCACACACACACGTATGTCACTCACACAGTCACACACACACAGTGACACATACACACAGTCACATACACACACTGTCACTCACACACAGTCACACACACACAGTGACACATACACACAGTCACACACACACGTACTGTCACTCACACACAGTCACACACACAGTGACACACACAGTCACACACAGTCGTCACCACACAGTCACACACACAGTGACACATACACACAGTCACACACACACACTGTCATCACCACCACACACAGTGACACATACACACAGTCACACACACACGTACTGTCACTCACACACAGTCACACACACACAGTGACACATACACACAGTCACACACACACACTGTCACTCACACACACAGAACCACACAACACATCACACAGTCACACACACACGTACTGTCACTCACACACAGTCACACACACACAGTTACCATACACACGTCACACACACACACTGTCACTCACACACACAGACACACACACGTACTGTCACTCACACACAGACACACACACACAGACACACACACTGTCACTCACACACAGACAGACAGTCATCACACACAGACCACACACAGTCACACCACTGTCACTCACACACAGTCACACACAGTCACATACACACAGTGACACACACACAGTGACAAACACACACACAGACACACACAGTCACTCACACAGTCACACACACAGTCACACGCTGCTGCACGTCACGTGGTGTGCGGGGACAGCCCGTGAAGACGTGGAACTCATCCAGCAGCATATCAACACACGTACTGTCACTCACACACACACACAGACACACACACTGTCACTCACACACACACAGACACACACACACAGTCACACACACACACAGTGACACACACACACACAGACACACATAGACACACACACAGTGACACACACAGTCACACACAGACACTGTCACTCACACACACACACAGACACACACACAGAGTCACTCACACACAGTCACACACACAGATACACATACACAGTGATACTCACACACACAGTCACACACACAGTCACTCACACACAGTCACACAGTGACAGACACACACAGTCACTCACACACAGTGACACACACAGTCATCACACAGTCACTCACACAGTCACACACACACAGTGACACACACAGTCACTCACACAGTCACACACACACAGTGACACACACACACACAGTCACACACACTGTCACTCACACACAGTCACACACAGATACACACACAGTGACACACACACACAGTCACACACACTGTCACTCACACACAGTCACACACAGATACACACACAGTGATACACACAGGCACACAGTCACACACACACTCACACACACGACACACAGTCACACACACAGACACACACACAGACACACACACACTGTCACTCACACACACACAGACACACACACACAGACACACACACACTGTCACTCACACACACACAGACACACACACAGACACACACAGTCACTGATACACACACAGTCACACACACAGACACACCCACACTGTCACTCACACACACCAGACACACACACACAGACACACACACACTGTCACTCACACACACACAGACACACACACACAGACACACCCACACTGTCACTCACACACACACACACACAGACACACACAGTCACTGATACACACACACAGTCACACACACACAGTCACACACACACAGTGACACACACACACTGCTGCACGTCACGTGGTGTGCGGGGACAGCTCGTGAAAGCGTGGAGCTCATGCAGCAGCAGATCAACACACGTACTGTCACTCACACAGTCACACACACACACACAGACACACACACAGACACAGACACACACACAGACACACACACACAGTGACACACACAGACACACACAGATACACACACAGTGACACACACACAGATACACACACAGTGACACACACACAGACACACACACACAGTGACACACACAGACACACACAGATACACACACAGTGACACACACACAGATACACACACAGTGACACACACACAGACACACACACACAGACACACACAGTGACACACACACACAGACACACACACACACAGTCACACACACACACAGTCACACACACACAGTCACACACACACACAGATACACAAACACACACAGACACACACACTGTCACACACACAGTCACACACACACAGACACACACATAGGTATGGGAAACTCTCCACTCTCTCCACTACTGCCCCATCACCGATTGGGAGTTGTGGGGGTGGAGTGTCCGATGGTACAAAATACCCAGGCAGGTGCTTCGTTTTGGTGGGGCTGATGGTAAGGCCCCACCTCTTAGCGGCACGCTCCAGTCTCAGCAGCAGCGCCTCCAACTTCTCTTCTGAATGAGCAGCAATTACCAGATCATCGGCATACATAACGTGGTTGACCAATAGGGAGCCATCCCTTGACCGCACCCGGGCATCGATTAGCCTCCCATTATATCTGTATATTTAGCACACACGCAGACACACACTCACACATCAATACACACAGACACTCGCAGACACTCACACATACATACACACACATACACTTACAGACACACAGACACACACTCACACATCAATATACACATACACTCGCAGACACTCACACATACACACAGACACACATACATTTACACACACACAGACACACACTCACACATCAATACACACATACACTCGCAGACACTCACACATTCATACACACACAGACACACACAGACACACATACACTCACACATACACAGATCAACACCCATACTGTCACTCACACACAGACACACAACCAGATACTCACATACAGACACACAGATCAACACCCGTACTGTCACACACACACAGACACACACACACAGACACACAGATACACACACAGACAGACACACTCACAGACACTCACACAGACACACGCACTCATAGACACACACACATACACTCACACACAGACACACACTCACATACACTACACACATACATACACACACATACATACACATACATATACA
This sequence comes from Lethenteron camtschaticum, assembly GCA_018977245.1. Classification (NCBI taxonomy): domain Eukaryota; kingdom Metazoa; phylum Chordata; class Hyperoartia; order Petromyzontiformes; family Petromyzontidae; genus Lethenteron; species Lethenteron camtschaticum. The sequence goes on along the minus strand of WFAB01002905.1, from coordinate 21,234 downwards.
CACATACATACACACACCTACATACACACACACATACACACTCACACAGATAGACTCACACACAGACACACACTCACATACACTACACACACACATATACATACACATACATATACACATACATACACACACGTACATACACACACTCACACACACATAGTCACACACTCACAGACACTCACACAGACAGACACACTCACACACACCCACTCACACACAGACAGACACACACACAGACACACTCACACACAGACAGACACACTCACACAGATAGACACACTCACACAGACACGAAATTAACTCACACACACAGCGATATAGACACTCACACACGGACACTCAGACACACACCCACACAATGACACAGTGACCTTGACACACACACACGCACACGTGCACACCACCCTAACCGCAGCTGATGTGATCGGAAGCTCATTTCCACTCATTAAATATTCACGCATCAGCTGCAGCAGCAGTCGCCACCAGCATCGGCAGACCACGCGGAGCTATTTGAGGCGTACCAGAGCCGTGCCAAAGCCGTGCCAGAGCCGTGCCAGAGCCGTGCCAGAGCTGTGCCGTGCCAGGGCCGTGCCAGAGTCGTGCCAGAGTCGTGCCAGAGCCGTACCAGAGCCGTGCCAGAGCCGTGCTATGGCCGTGCCAGAGCCGTGCCAGGGCCGTGCCAGGGCCGTGCCAGGGCCGTGCCAGAGCCGTGCCGTGCCAGAGCCGTGCCAGAGCCGTGCCAGAGCCGTGCCAGAGCCGTGCCAGAGCCGTGCCAGAGCCGTGCCTATGAGATGTTGACTACCTCGCCTGGTCTACAGGAGGTCTGTGTCTCTCTCATCATCATCATCATCACGGTGGCTAGGAGATGTTGACTACCTCGCCTGGTCTACAGGAGGTCGTGGGTTCCACCCCGACCCTGACGACGCCTTCTGCTGTAGATTTGGAGTCTGCGTCTCTCTCTCTCTCCCCGTGGTCCGCGTGTCTCACCCTGCGTGTCTCTCTGCGTGTCTCACACCGTGTGTCTCCCCGCGTGTCTCTCTGCGTGTCTCTCTGCGTGTCTCTCCACGCGTGTCTCTCCGCATGTCTCACCCCGCATGTCTCTCCACGTGTCTCCCCGCGTGTCTCTCTGCGTGTCTCTCTGCGTGTCTCTCCACGCGTGTCTCTCCGCATGTCTCACCCCGCATGTCTCTCCACGTGTCTCTCCGCGTGTCTCTCTGCGTGTCTCTCTCCGCGTGTCTCTCCACGTGTCTCTCCGCGTGTCTCTCTGCGTGTCTCACCCCGCGTGTCTCTCTGCGTGTCTCTCCGCGTGTCTCTCCGCGTGTCTCTCCACGTGTCTCACCCCGCGTGTCTCTCTGCGTGTCTCTCTGCGTGTCTCTCTCCGCGTGTCTCTCCACGTGTCTCACCCCGCGTGTCTCTCTGCGTGTCTCTCTGCGTGTCTCTCCGCGTGTCTCACCCCGCGTGTCTCTCTGCGTGTCTCTCTGCGTGTCTCTCTGCGTGTCTCTCTGCGTGTCTCACCCCACGTGTCTCTCTGCGTGTCTCTCCACGTGTCTCACCCCAAGTGTCTCTCTGCGTGTCTCTCTGCGTGTCTCTCTGCGTGTCTCTCTGCGTGTCTCACCCCGCGTGTCTCTCCGCGTGTCTCTCCACGTGTCTCACCCCGCGTGTCTCTCCGCGTGTCTCTCTGCGTGTCTCTCTGCGTGTCTCTCCACGTGTCTCACCCCGCGTGTCTCTCTGCGTGTCTCTCCACGTGTCTCACCCCGCGTGTCTCTCTGCGTGTCTCTCCGCGTGTCTCTCTGCGTGTCTCTCTGCGTGTCTCTCCGCGTGTCTCTCTGCGTGTCTCACCCCGCGTGTCTCTCCGCGTGTCTCTCCACGTGTCTCACCCCGCGTGTCTCTCCGCGTGTCTCTCTGCGTGTCTCTCCACGTGTCTCACCCCGCGTGTCTCTCTGCGTGTCTCTCCGCGTGTCTCTCCACGTGTCTCACCCCGCGTGTCTCTCCGCGTGTCTCTCTGCGTGTCTCTCCACGTGTCTCTCTGCGTGTCTCACCCCGCGTGTCTCTCTGCGTGTCTCTCCACGTGTCTCACCCCGCGTGTCTCTCTGCGTGTCTCTCTGCGTGTCTCACCCCGCGTGTCTCTCCGCGTGTCTCACCGCGTGTCTCTCTGCGTGTCTCACCGCGTGTCTCGCCGCGTGTCTCACCGCGTGTCTCTCTGCGTGTCTCTCTGCGTGTCTCGCCGCGTGTCTCGCCGCGTGTCTCACCGCGTGTCTCTCTGCGTGTCTCTCTGCGTGTCTCACCGCGTGTCTCGCCGCGTGTCTCACCGCGTGTCTCTCCGCGTGTCTCTCTGCGTGTCTCACCCCGCGTGTCTCTCCGCGTGTCTCTCCGCGTGTCTCACCGCGTGTCTCTCCGCGTGTCTCTCTGCGTGTCTCACCCCGCGTGTCTCTCTGCGTGTCTCTCTGCGTGTCTCTCTGCGTGTCTCTCCGCGTGTCTCACCCCGCGTGTCTCTCCGCGTGTCTCACCCCACGTGTCTCTCCACGTGTCTCACTCCACGTGTCTCTCTGCGTGTCTCTCCGCGTGTCTCAGTGCAGCGGAGGCAGCTGTCCCCCAGGGAGCTAGGAGATTTGTCCGTGTCCGTGCGGGAGCTGCAGCTGCGGTTTGAACTCCAAAGCAAAGAGATAGAGAGGATCAAGAAACAGGTAGACACACTAACTAGTACACTAACTAGTACACTAGTACACTAACTAGCACACTAACTAGTACACTAACTAGCACACTAACTAGCACACTAACTAGTACACTAACTAGCACACTAGCTAGCACACTACCACACTAGCTACCACACTAACTACCACACTAACTAGTACACTAACTAGTACACTAACTAGCACACTACCACACTAACTAGCACACTAACTAGCACACTACCACACTAACTAGTACACTAACTAGTACACTAACTAGCATACTATCACACTAACTAGCACACTAACTAGTACACTAACTAGCACACTACCACACTAACTAGCACACTAACTAGCACACTACCACACTAACTAGTACACTAACTACTACACCACCACACTAACTAGTACACTAACTAGTACACTAACTAGCATACTACCACACTAACTAGCACACTAACTACCACACTAGCTAGTACACCACCACACTAACTGCCACACTAACTAGCACACTAACTACCACACTAACCACCACACTAACTACCACACCACCACACTAACTACCACACTAACTAGCACACTAACTAGCACACTAACCACCACACTAACCACCACACTAACTAGCACACTACCACACTAACTACCACACCACCACACTAACTAGCACACTAACTACCACACTAACCACCACACTAACCACCACACTAACTAGTACACCACCACACTAACTACCACACCACCATACTAACTAGTACACCACCACACTAACTACCACACTAACTAGTACACCACCACACTAACTACCACACTAACTAGTACACCACCACACTAACTACCACACTAACTACCACACTAACTACCACACTAGCTAGCAGACTAACTAGCACACTAGCACACTAACTAGTACACCACCACACTAACTACCACACTAACCACCACACTAACTACCACACTAACTAGTACACTAACTACCACACTAGCTAGCAGACTAACTAGCACACTAGCACACTAACTAGCACACCACCACACTAACTACCACACCACCACGCTAACTACCACACTAACCACCACACTAACTACCACACTAACCACCACACTAACTACCACACTAACTACCACACTAACTAGCAGACTAACTAGCACACCACCACACTAACTACCACACAAACTACCACACTAACTACCACACTAACTAGCAGACTAACTACCACACCACCATGCTAACTACCACACTAACCACCACACTAACTACCACACTAACCACCAAACTAACTAGTACACCACCACACTCACCACCACACTAACTACCACAATAACTAGCACACTAACTAGCACACTAACCACCACACTATCTAGCACACTAACTACCACACTAACTAGTACACCAACACACTAACTACCACACTAACTAGTACACTACCACACTAATTAGTACACTAACTAGTACACTAACTAGTACACCACCACACTAACTACCACACTAACTAGTACACTACCACACTAACTAGTACACTAACTAGTACACTAACTACCACACTAACTACCACACTAACTAGTACACTAACTACTACACCACCACACTAACTACCACAATAACTAGCACACTAACTAGCACACTAACCACCACACTATCTAGCACACTAACTACCACACTAACTAGTACACCAACACACTAACTACCACACTAACTAGTACACTACCACACTAATTAGTACACTAACTAGTACACTAACTAGTACACCACCACACTAACTACCACACTAACTAGTACACTACCACACTAACTAGTACACTAACTAGTACACTAACTACCACACTAACTACCACACTAACTACCACACTATCTAGCACACTAACCACCTCACTAACTAGTACACTACCACACTAACCACCACACCACCACACTAACTAGTACACCACCACACTAACCACCACACTAACCACCACACTAACTAGTATACTAACTAGCACACTAACCACCACACTAACCACCACACTAACTAGCACACTACCACACTAACTACCACACCACCACACTAACTAGCACACTAACTAGCACACTACCACACTAACTAGTACACTAACTACTACACCACCACACTAACTAGTACACTAACTAGTACACTAACTAGCATACTACCACACTAACTAGCACACTAACTACCACACTAGCTAGTACACCACCACACTAACTGCCACACTAACTAGCACACTAACTATCACACTAACCACCACACTAACTACCACACCACCACACTAACTACCACACTAACTAGCACACTAACTAGCACACTAACCACCACACTAACCACCACACTAACTAGCACACTACCACAATAACTACCACACCACCACACTAACTAGCACACTAACTACCACACTAACCACCACACTAACCACCACACTAACTAGTACACCACCACACTAACTACCACACCACCATACTAACTAGTACACCACCACACTAACTAGTACACCACCACACTAACTACCACACTAACTACCACACTAACTAGTACACCACCACACTAACTAGTACACCACCACACTAACTACCACACTAACTACCACACGAACTACCACACTAACTAGTACACCACCACACTAACTACCACACTAACTACCACACGAACTACCACACTAACTAGTACACCACCACACTAACTACCACACTAACCACCATACTAACTAGTACACCACCACACTAACTAGTACACCACCACACTAACTACCACACTAACTACCACACGAACTACCACACTAACTAGTACACCACCACACTAACTACCACACTAACTACCACACTAACTACCACACTAACTAGTACACTAACTACCACACTAACTAGCAGACTAACTAGCACACTAGCACACTAACTAGCACACCACCACACTAACTACCACACCACCACGCTAACTACCACACTAACCACCACACTAACTACCACACTAACCACCACACTAACTACCACACTAACTACCACACTAACTAGCAGACTAACTAGCACACCACCACACTAACTACCACACTAACTAGCAGACTAACTACCACACCACCACGCTAACTACCACACTAACCACCACTAACTACCACACTAACCACCACACTAACTAGTACACCACCAACTCACCACCACACTAACTACCACACTAACTACCACACTAACTAGTACACTAACTACTACACCACCACACTAACTACCACACTAACTAGCACACTAACTAGCACACTAACCACCACTCTATCTAGCACACTAACTACCACACTAACTAGTACACCAACACACTAACTACCACACTAACTAGTACACTACCACACTAATTAGTACACTAACTAGTACACTAACTAGTACACCACCACACTAACTACCACACTAACTAGTACACTACCACACTAACTAGTACACTAACTAGTACACTAACTACCACACTAACTACCACACTATCTAGCACACTAACCACCTCACTAACTAGTACACCACCACACTAACCACCACACTAACCACCACACTAACTAGTATACTAACTAGCACACTAACCACCACACTAACCACCACACTAACTAGCACACTACCACACTAACTACCACACCACCACACTAACTAGCACACTAACTAGCACACTACCACACTAAGTAGTACACTAACTACTACACCACCACACTAACTAGTACACTAACTAGTACACTAACTAGCATACTACCACACTAACTAGCACACTAACTACCACACTAGCTAGTACACCACCACACTAACCACCACACTAACTACCACACTAACTAGCACACTAACTAGCACACTAACCACCACACTAACTACCACACTAACTAGCACACTACCACACTAACTACCACACCACCACACTAACTAGCACACTAACTACCACACTAACCACCACACTAACCACCACACTAACTAGTACACCACCACACTAACTACCACACCACCATACTAACTAGTACACCACCACACTAACTAGTACACCACCACACTAACTACCACACTAACTACCACACTAACTACCACACTAACTAGTACACCACCACACTAACTACCACACTAACTACCACACTAACTACCACACTAACTAGTACACTAACTACCACACTAACTAGCAGACTAACTAGCACACTAGCACAATAACTAGCACACCACCACACTAACTACCACACCACCACGCTAACTACCACACTAACCACCACACTAACTACCACACTAACCACCACACTAACTACCACACTAACTACCACACTAACTAGCAGACTAACTAGCACACCACCACACTAACTACCACACTAACTAGCAGACTAACTACCACACCACCACGCTAACTACCACACTAACCACCACACTAACTACCACACTAACCACCACACTAACTAGTACACCACCACACTCACCACCACACTAACTACCACACTAACTACCACACTAACTAGTACACTAACTACTACACCACCACACTAACTACCACAGTAACTAGCACACTAACTAGCACACTAACCACCACACTATCTAGCACACTAACTACCACACTAACTAGTACACCAACACACTAACTACCACACTAACTAGTACACTACCACACTAATTAGTACACTAACTAGTACACTAACTAGTACACCACCACACTAACTACCACACTAACTAGTACACTACCACACTAACTAGTACACTAACTAGTACACTAACTACCACACTAACTACCACACTATCTAGCACACTAACCACCTCACTAACTAGTACACTACCACACTAACCACCACACCACCTCACTAACTAGTACACTACCACACTAACCACCACACCACCTCACTAACTAGTACACTACCACACTAACCACCACACTAACCACCTCACGTGGGTGCACCGCTGCCGTTCCCCCTGCCCGTGTCGTGCAGGTGGCCTCCCTGGGCCCAGAGGCTTCGCCTGGCCCAGAGGCCTTGCCTGGCGTGGAGGCCTCGTGGGGCCCAGCGGCCTCAGCGGGCCTGAAGGCTTTGCCAGGCCTAAAGGCCTTGTCAGGCCCAGTGGCCTCAGCGGGCCTGAAGGCCTCGCCGGGTGCGGTGGCCTTGCCTGGCCCAGTGGCCTCGTTGGGCCCAGTGGCCTCAGCGTTCCTGAAGGCCTCGCCAGGCCCGGTGGCCTCCCTAGGCCCAGAGGCCTTGCCAGGCCCAGTGGCCTTGCCAGGCCCAGAGGCCTCAGCGGGCCTGAAGGCCTCGCCTGGCCCAGTGGCCTCCCTAGGCCCAGTGGCCTTGCCAGGCCCAGAGGCCTCGTGGGGCCCAGTGGCCTCAGCGACCCTGAAGGCCTCGCCGGGTGCGGTGGCCTTGCCAGGCCCAAAGGCCTCGTTGGGCCCAGCGGCCTCAGCGGGTCTGAAGGCCTCGCCAGGTCCGGTGGCCTTGCCTGGCGCGGAGGCCTTACTAGGCCCAGAGGCCTCCATAGGCCCAGTGGCCTTGCCAGGCCCAGTGGTCTCAGCGGGCCTGAAGGCCTCACCAGGCCCAGAGGCCTCGTGGGGCCCAGTGGTCTCAGCGGGCCTGAAGGCCTCGCCGTCGGCCTCGCCGAAGGACGTGGACAGGAGCGTGGGCCCACGCAGTGACCGTGCGCTCCGCGATGGCCGCCTCCAGCCGTGAGGGGGACTACGCACGGACACTCACCCCCCCCCCCACTGGCCCCCCCCACCAGCCAGCCCCCACCCCCACTGGCCCCCACCCCCCCCTCCACCAGCCCTCACCCCCCTCCACCAGCCCCGACCCCCCCACTGGCCCCCACCCGCCACCAGCCACCCCCCCCCCCCCCACTGGCCCCCACCCGCCACTCCACCCCCCACACCGGCCCCCACCCCACCAGCCAGCCCCCACCCCCCCCCACCGGCTCCCACACCCCCCCCCTTCCCACCGCAATTGTACCGCCTGCACACTTGATAGCTACGCAACTGCCCATAGACTCACACAGAGACCCACAGACTCACACAGAGACCCAGACTCACACAGAGACCCATAGACTCACACAGAGACCCATAGACTCACACAGAGACCCACAGACTCACACAGAAACCCATAGACTCACACAGAGACCCATAGACTCACACAGAGACCCACAGACTCACACAGAGACCCAGACTCACACAGAGACCCATAGACTCACACAGAGACCCATAGACTCACACAGAGACCCACAGACTCACACAGAAACCCATAGACTCACACAGAGACCCAGACTCACACAGAGACCCATAGACTCACACAGAGACCCATAGACTCACACAGAAACCCACAGACTCACACAGAGACCCAGACTCACACAGAGACCCATAGACTCACACAGAGACCCATAGACTCACACAGAGACCCACAGACTCACACAGAAACCCATAGACTCACACAGAGACCCACAGACTCACACAGAGACCCAGACTCACACAGAGACCCATAGACTCACACAGAGACCCATAGACTCACACAGAGACCCACAGACTCACACAGAAACCCATAGACTCACACAGAGACCCACAGACTCACACAGAGACCCAGACTCACACAGAGACCCATAGACTCACACAGAGACCCACAGACTCACACAGAGACCCAGACTCACACAGAAACCCATAGACTCACACAGAGACCCATAGACTCACACAGAGACCCATAGACTCACAGACCTGTTCTCAAAAACCTGATGCATTTTCAATAAAAACTACGGAAGAAAAATATAAAATAAATGTGGATATCTACATAAAATGATATTATAAACACACTATCCTAAAAATACAGCACCATATTTTAACACTAAAGCAGTCACTGACTCGCAACAACTTGCAATCATAAGTGACAGAGTTAATTTCGGGTAAAATCAATGAAAATGGGGTATGCCGATAGCATAAAATGAGATGTGATAGAGCAAATCTGAGATCAGATTTGGAATCGGCACCCTGAAATTAGTCTAGAACAGCTGCAAAAGTCCAGGCCAGAAAAAAATGTTTTATTCAATTGACGCGCTGATTGACGCGGAATGGAACCCGTGGAAATGGATATCACAGACCTACCTCTGAGATTCCTTCCTTTGTAAATCCTTTATATTAAGTTCGCTTGCTTGCGTGCTTGCGTGCTTGCTTGCGCGCTTACGACCGTGCAAATATTTCGGTCGTTTTTTAACCCACTTCCCGTGATCCAATCGAGCTGACATTTTGCACACAGACTCGTTGTGCGAGACAATTAATGTTCATGAACAATTTTTTCCCAAAATTTTACATTTTTAGGGAAAACAAATTAAATATTTAATTACCAATTGCTTAATACTGGCAGACAATCATCTGACCCATAGGTGGCAGCCATCTCAAGCCAGAGGACGAGAGGACTCTAGCCGCCACGCATATAAAGGATTTATAGTGAAAAACTTTGTTTTTACGGGTTATACTTATTTAAATCCTTTATATTAAGTTCACTTGCTTGCTTGCTTGCGCGCTTACGACCGTGCAAATCTTTCGGTCGTTTTTTTACCCACTTCCCGTGATCCAATCGAACTGACATTTTGCACACAGACTCGTTGTGCGTGACAATTTATTTTCGTGAAAAAAATTTTCCAAAATTTTTCACTTTTTAGGATTTTTTTTTTCATATTTTATTTCAAATACCAATGTGATAAAAATGAAACTCTTACTCAAGAAAAACAGGAATGAATAATAAAATAAAACCGATGCCACGCATATAAAGGATTTATAGTGAAAAACTTTGTTTTTACGGGTTAATTTTTCAAGTGACGCTCTGGCCCACTCAACACGGAACCCTCATCACCATCATCATCACCACCATCATCACCACCATCATCACCACCATCATCACCACCATCATCACCACCATCATCACCACCATCATCACCACCACAACCATCATCATCATCATCACCATCATCATCACCACCATCACCACCATCATCACCACCATCATCACCACCATCATCACCACCATCATCACCACCATCATCACCACCACAACCATCATCACCATCATCATCACCACCATCACCACCATCATCACCACCATCATCACCACCATCATCACCACCATCATCACCACCACAACCATCACCACCATCATCACCACCACCACAACCATCATCACCACCATCATTACCACCACCACCACAACCATCACCACCATCATCACCACCACCACAACCATCATCACCACCACCATCACCACCACCATCACCACCATCACCACCACAACCATCACCACCATCATCACCACCACCACAACCATCATCACCACCATCATTACCACCATCATCACCATCACCACCATCATCACCACCACCACCATCATCACCATCACCACCACCATCACCACCACCATCACCACCATCATCACCACCATCATCACCACCATCATCACCACCATCATCACCACCATCATCACCACCACAACCATCATCACCACCATCACCACCATCACCCACCACCATCACCACCACCATCATCGCCACCATCATCCGCAGTGGACGAGGCAACATCAGTGGTTGTCCTGTGGGTCGACTCGCTCCCGCCCTAGGAATGTGGAACTTCCACCACTGGTACTGGCACAACGAGTTGGGCGGGGTCACCGCAGTAAGAGCTCGGGAGGAAGTGAGGACGATGGTGATGGTGATGGTGGTGATAGTTGTGGTGGTGGTGATGGTGGTGGTGATGGTGGTGGTGGTGATGGTGGTGGTGATGATGGTGGTGGTGATGGTGATGGTGGTGGTGGTGATGGTGGTGGTGATGATGGTGGTGATGGTGGTGGTGATGATGGTGGTGATGGTGATGGTGGTGATGGTGATGGTGGTAATGATGGTGATGGTGGTGATGGTGGTGATGGTTGTGGTGGTGGTGATGGTGGTGATGGTGATGGTGGTGATGGTTGTGGTGGTGGTGGTGATGGTGGTGGTGGTGATGGTTGTGGTGGTGGTGGTGATGGTGGTGGTGGTGCTGGTGGTGGTGATGATGGTTGTGGTGATGGTGGTGATGGTGGTGATGGTGATGGTGGTGATGGTGGTGATGGTTGTGGTGGTGGTGATGGTGCTGGTGGTGATGGTGGTGATGGTGGTGATGGTGATGGTGGTGATGGTGGTGATGGTTGTGGTGGTGGTGGTGATGGTGGTGATGGTTGTGGTGGTGGTGGTGATGGTGGTGGTGGTGCTGGTGGTGGTGATGATGGTTGTGGTGGTGATGGTGGTGGTGGTGGTGGTGATGGTGGTGGTGGCGGTGATGGTGGTGGTGATGGTGGTGGCGGTGGTGGTGGCGGTGGGGATTGTGATGATGGTGCTGGTGGTGGTGCTGGTGTTGGTGATGGTGGTGCTGGTGCTGGTGGCGATGATGGTGGCGATGGTGGCGATGATGATGGTGATGGCGGTGATGGCGGTGATGGTGATGATGGTGGCGGTGATGATGATGGTTATGATGGTGATGATGATGGTGGTTATGATGGTGATGGAGGTGGTGATGATGGTGGTGATGGTGGGGATGGTGGTGGTGATGATGGTGGTGATGATGGTGGTCGTGGTGGTGATGGTGGTGGTGGTGATAGTGAAGGAGGCTCGTGAAGGACGCCACTGGGCAGTTGGAGGCAGTCGCCCTCCAACAACAACGGAGGGCGGAGGAGCGACGCTCACAACAACGAGCGGAGCGCCGGGTGGCTAAAGCACAGCAAGTTTGCAAGGTAGGGGGCACAGGTGGTGCATCAGCCAGTCATCTCGGTCATCTCGGTCAGTCGACCCGTGGCACCTGCTGGGTCTGCCCCGTGACCTTGTGGTGCCACAACGACGGGGCCGCTCTGCCGAGCCAGGGAGCCGCCCGGCTTCCACCACCGCACGGCCCCCCATCACCCCCCCCCCCAACATAAGCACGCACCCGCACCCACGTAGGGCCTCGTGGTCGGGTCACCTACCCTGAGTTTTCACCCGAGGGCCCCTCGGGGGTTACCCCACGGTTTCTCAGGGCCAGGGAATTGGACAGGACCCTTCCCAGGCTAAGTAACACTGCGGCGCCGTGGGCGGATTTGAGATCGCACGACCACGGCGAGCTCAGAGAGCCCCGCAGTTAGAAACGCATACAAACACAAACACGGGTCAGCAAGGCGGATAGCTGGGATCAGGACCCGGGGCTACTGATTGGTCAAAAGGTCAAAAGCCGGCGGGATCGCAAAAGGGCGGGAAATCTTAGGCTCAGGATTGGTCGAGAGACCAAGGCGGTCGGGACGGGGGCGCCTAGCCTTTGATGTGGATAGTTTAAAAGAAAACGCAGGGGCAGTAGGGAGGTCTCTTCTTCTGGAGTTTTGACACGGAGTCAGCGACGAGGGAGTCATCGGGCGAGCCGCTAGATTGTCTGCAGGACGATCTGAGCGCCGCAAGGTCACCAAGGACTACAGACGGTATCGTATTACGCGCCTTACAACACCTCAGAGCGGAGAGTAGGATCCGTAGGAGAGGGTTAGTTCGGGGTAAGGACGAGTAGGAAAGCGGTTTAACAGAGAGCGCAGCATAGAATAGGGCTGCACGCCACCAGAGAGTGGGTTAGAAGCGCCTTGCTGGCCCGCACACACATACGGGTGGCTCGGTGGGTTAACAAGGGCTAATAAAATCTCGAGCGTAGTAACAAAACCGTGTTGTTGGGTGTTTTTGAACGTGGTATTAGCGTGCACTGCATTCGCGGGTGTGTGGTCGTTGTATGCGTAAAGGCCGTGGTCTCTGTACGATTGTGCGGGTACGGAGGTGTGCGTGTTAACGCCCGGGGAGAGCACTTTTGTGTGTCGGCGTGTGCCCCGCTTGCGTGTGCTCGTTACGTGCGTAAAGTGCGGCGCGGTGGTGGGTCCCTGACCCCCAGCCCCGCGGCTCGAGCGCGTAATCGGCTGCGCATTGTTGTACGGTTTATCTCGCGCGCACGGCGGCGGCAACTTGAGTCGTTGTGTCGGCGTGTGCCCCGCTTGCGTGTGCTCGTTACTTGCGTAAGCTCTCGGCGTGCGTAATCGGCGTACCCCAGGTGCGCGATCATAACGTGAGCGGCCAGCGCGGCGCAGAGCGGCGCAAGAGTGGGTATCGCGT
>WFAB01002905.1:0-2500 GCA_018977245.1 Lethenteron camtschaticum | reverse complement strand
TGCTGATGATGATGACACTGCTGCTGATGATGATGATGATGACACTGCTGATGATGATGACACTGCTGATGATGATGACACTGCTGATGATGATGATGACACTGCTGATGATGATGATGACACTGCTGCTGCTGATGATGACACTGCTGCTGATGATGATGACACTGCTGATGATGATGATGACACTGCTGCTGATGATGATGACACCACTGATGATGATGATGACACTGCTGATGATGATGACACTGCTGCTGATGATGATGACACCGCTGCTGATGATGATGACACCACTGATGATGATGATGACACTGCTGATGATGATGATGACACTGCTGATGATGATGATGACACTGCTGATGATGGTGACACTGCTGATGATGATGACACTGCTGCTGCTGATGATGATGACACTGCTGATGATGATGATGACACTGCTGATGATGACACTGCTGATGATGATGATGACACTGCTGCTGCTGATGATGATGATACTGATGATGATGATGACGCTGCTGCTGATGATGATGACACTGCTGCTGATGATGATGACACTGCTGATGATGATGATGACACTGCTGATGATGATGACACTGCTGCTGCTGATGATGACACTGCTCCTGATGATGATGATGACACTGCTGATGATGATGACACTGCTGATGATGATGATGACACTGCTCCTGATGATGATGATGACACTGCTGATGATGATGATGACACTGCTCCTGATGATGATGACACTGCTGCTGATGATGATACTGATGATGATGATGACACTGCTGATGATGATGATGACACTGCTGCTGATTATGATTATGCTGCTGCTGCTGCTGATGATGACACTGCTGCTGATGATGATGATACTGCTGATGATGATGATGACACTGCTGATGATGATGATGATGACACTGTTGATGATGATGATGACACTGCTGATGATGATGACACTGCTGCTGCTGACACTGCTGCTGATGATGATGACGATGCTGATGATGCTGATGATGATGATTATGCTGCTGATGATGACGCTGCTGCTGATGATGCTGATCTTAACGATGCTACTGCCCCCCACCCACCCCTCCACCCTCCACCCCCACCTTCCCTCCCCCCTCACTTCTACCTCCCCACCCCTCACCCCCACCCCTCACCCCCACCCCACCCCACCCACCCACCCACCCCCCACCCACCCACCCACCCACCCCCGCCACCTCCCCCACCCCCACCCCACCCACCCCCACCCCACTCACCCCACCCACCCCCACCCCACCCACCTCCCTCAGCCAATGAGCGCCTGCGATTCCCCGAGTCGCAGCTGCTGTTTCACTTCCTGCAGCTGTTGGCCGAGACGAGTTCCGACCTCCACCACCGCGTGGCGCTGCAGAACGCCGAGGACATCGCGAGGCACAGCGACGCCAGGAGGCGGCGGCTGAGGCCCCAGGGGGGCCCCGGGGGGGGCACGGGGTGGGGCACGAGGGGGGGCACGAGGGGGGGCACGGGGGGGGCACGGGGGCACGGATCGGGGCGTGGAGGGCGGAGGGGGAGGGAGGAGGAGGGTGGGAGGGGGGGGAAGGTGAGTGGTGGTGGTGGGGGGTGGTGGGGAGGGGGGGGAAGGTGGGTGGGGGGGGGAAGGTGTGGGTGGTGGTGGGGGGATGGGGTGGGGAAAGTGGGGGGAAGGTGGGTGGGGGGGAGGAAGGTGGGGGTGTTGGTGGGGAGGTGGGGAAGGTGAGGGTGGTGGTGGGTGTGGGGGGAAGGTGGGTGGGGAGGGGGGCGAAGGTGGGTGGGGGGGAAGGTGGGGGGGGAAGGTGGGTGGGGGGGAAGGTGGGTGGGGGGGTGGCGGGCGGGTGGGGGGAAGGTGAGTGGATGAGTGGGTTAGTGGGTAGGTGAATGTGATAGTGAGTAGGTGAGTGGGATGGTGCGTGGGTTAGTGGGTAGGTGAGTGGGTTAGTGGGTTAGTGGGTTAGTGGGTAGGTGAGTGGGATAGTGAGGAGGTAAGTGGGTTAGTGGGTGAGTGTATTAGTGGGTGCGTGGGTTAGTGGATAGGTGAGTGGGTTAGTGAGTTGGTGAGTGTATTAGTGGGTGAGTGGGATAGTGGGTAGGTGAGTGGGTTAGTGAGTAGGTGAGTGGGTTAGTGAGTAGGTGAGTGGGTTAGTGAGTGGATGAGTGTATCAGTGGGTGGGTTGGTTAGTGAGTAGGTGAGTGGGTTAGTGGGTAGGTGAGTGCGTTAGTGGGTGGGTGGGATAGTGGGTAGGTGAGTGGGTTAGTGAGTAGGTGAGTGGGTTAGTGAGTGGATGAGTGTATCAGTGGGTGGGTTGGTTAGTGAGTAGGTGAGTGGGTTAGTGAGTAGGTGAGTGGGTTAGTGGGTGGGTGTGTTTGTTACCCCATAATACCCGTGTCTGTCCCGTGACCTCATCGTGCACCTCGCCTGGCACAGGAGCCGCGGTGACGTCACTGCCACTTAGTTGCGAACAGAAACTGAGTGGTGGTAGCCACTAGCGCCCCC
>WFAB01002904.1:0-24368 GCA_018977245.1 Lethenteron camtschaticum | reverse complement strand
ACTCTGCACCACCGCCTCCCCCACTCACGCAGTGTGCTAACCACTGCACCACCGCTCCCCACTCACAAGCAGCACGCTAACCACTGCGCCACCGCTCCCCACACACACACAGCGCGCTAACCACTGCACCACCGCTCCCACACACACACAGCGCGCTAACCACTGCACCACCGCTCCCCACCCACACGCAGCGCGCTAACCACTGCCCACCGCTCCCCACCACGTTTTTAATAAGTCGGGTCCAGGTGGCGCGGCCCGTCACGTGCTTCAATTAGGACTTCTGACAAGAGGCTTGGAAATCCGCGGAAGCTCCGACTCATCGAAATCCGCGGAAGCTCCGACTTCATCGAAATCCGCGGAAGCTCCGATTTCATTGCAATCTGCGGAAGCTCCGACTTAATCGAAATCCGCGGAGCTCCAACTTAATCAAAATCCTTGAAGCTCCGACTTCCTCGAAATCCGCGGAAGCCCCGAACGTTCACACGAGACCCCCCACCCCACCACTCCCTGCAGCGCCCATGGCAGGAGGCACACGAATGTGTGGGCGTGGCCAGCAACCCGCGCCCGGCCGCCTTTGTCTTCCCCACACACTCCGCGGCGACAACAAGGCCGAGCCGACCTAGGGGAAGCCCGGAATCGTCTCGAATATTTCCCCCACCGCCACAGAGACAGCGGTGACCAGCAAAGGTGGACCGGCTTCGCCATTCACCGCCTCATCAGCAGGCCTCAGGCTTTGTCGCCCCAGTGATGGCGAGCTTGTCAGATGATTCTAGACCAGGACCGGCTTCCACATTCACTGTCCATCAGCAGGGCTCAGGCTGTGTCGCCCCCGTGATGGGGAGCTGCCCGCTGTCTGCACGGGTCACGTGACCAGAGCGCCCCCTCGTGGCTGAGTTTACCTGCCGGGGGAGGGGGGCTGGACCGCGAGTGGTTGGCAGCGAGCACGTGACCTGCTGGTTGGGGGGGGTGCGAGTCGTCCAATCCAGCCAATCGGAGGCACCCCCCCCCACCAACGGTCGCCGCGTGCTCATTGGCCGAGCCGGTGCGTGACGTCACAGAGGCAGCACGAGGCCGGCTTCCCTCGTGGTCCTCAGGAACGCCACGAACTCCCTCAGCGCGACGCAGCAGACGAACGGCGCCGTTGTTGTTTGTATCTCGCCGTGCCTCCCTACGGGGACTTCGGTGAACATCTCTCCTCGTGGAGCCGCTCCTCCCCAGCGACACCGCGCTCCGACAGCGCCTCGTGCCGTCCGCCTTGTGGCGTCGACCTCCGGTCCAACACCGGCCGAGGCTGGGCCCGAGAGAAGGCTGCCGCTCCCGGCGTCGAAGGCGACGCGTGGCACATTACCGGAGCGTCGGTGCGTTCGGCGCGAACTCGACCCCTGGCAAGTGGTTCTGACGCTGGCGTTGGGGCACCACGACTCGCGTCTTTATTGCCGGCAAGGGCGAGACCTGGAAATGCCCTCACGGCTCGTGGGGATGAATAACAACATGAAGATTCCGACTCGGTTGACATTTCTCCTCGAATGTTCAGCTCCACGTGCAGAGGGACCGGGCCCCGTGGCGTTCGCCCAGATAACATCTCTGTTTGACTGTGTGTGTGTGTGCTGTGTGTGTGCTGTGTGTGCTGTGTGTGTGTGTGTGCTGTGTGTGTGTGCTGTGTGTACTGGCTGTGTGTGCTGTGTGTGCTGTGTGTGTGTGCTGTGTGTGTGTGTGCTGTGTGTGTACTAGCTGTGTGTGTGTGTGTGTACTGTGCTGTGTGTGTGTGCTGTGTGTGTGCGCTGGCTATGATGGTGCCGGCTGCTTCTCCTTGTAAACCACCGCTCCCTTCTGCTCCAAATCCGCCACCTCCACAACCAGCCAGGGCCCCAGCTGCAACATCATCAACACCATCATCAGCATCAACATCATCAAACATCATCATCATCAACATCATCATCAACATCATCACCATCATCAACATCATCACATCATCACCATCAACATCATCATCATCAACATCATCATCATCAACATCATCAACATCATCCATCAACATCATCATCATCAACATCATCAACATCATCATCAACACCATCATCAGCATCAACATCATCATCATCTCAACATCATCATCAGCATCAACATCATCATCATCAACATCATCATCAACATCATCATCAGCATCAACATCATCATCATCAGCATCAACATCATCGTCACCATCATCATCACCATCAACATCACCAGCATCATCATCAACATCATCATCAGCATCAACATAATCATCATCAGCATCAACATCATCGTCACCATCATCATCACCGTCAACATCATCAGAAGCAGGATCAGCAAAATCAGTAGAATAATTTGTTCCCGTGTGTGTGTATATATATGAGTGTGTGAGTGTGTATGTAAGTGTGTGTGTGTATGTGTGTGTGTGAGTGTGTGTATGAGTGTATGGCCTCAAGGTGCACATGGCCTGGCACAAGCGTCGTGGTAACGTCACCGCCACTAGTGGCGAATGGCGGTTGTTGTTGTTGTGTGTATATGAGTGTGTGTGTACATGAGTATGTGTGTGTTTGTGTGTGTACGTGAGTGTGGGAGTACGCGGATGTGTACGTGATTGTGTAAGTGATTGTGTATGTGATTGTGTATGTGATTGAGTACGTGATTGAGTACGTGATTGAGTGTATACCCGTGTGTATACATGACTGAGTGTGTACACGACTGTGAGAAAGTGTGTGCGAGTGTGTGTAGGTGTGTGTGTAGGTATGTGTGTGTGTAGGTATGTGTGTTTGAGAGCGTGTATGTGAGTGTGTGAGATTGTGTGTGAGTGTGTGTGTGAGTGTGTGAGTGTGTGTAGGTGTGTGTGTAGGTGTGAGTGTGTGAGAGCGAGTGAGTATGTGAGTGAGTGAATATAGTGAGTACGTGAGTGAGTATGTGAATGAGCGAGTACGCGAGTATGTGAGTATGTGAGTGAGTGAATGAGTGAGTACGTATGTGAGTGAGCGAGTACGTGAGTGAGTATGTGAGTGAGTATGTGAGTATGTGAATGAGCGAGTACGCGAGTATGTGAGTGAGTATGTGAGTGAGTGAATGAGTGAGTACGTGAGTATGTGAGTGAGCGAGTACGTGAGTATGTGAGTGAGTATGTGAGTATGTGAATGAGCGAGTACGCGAGTATGTGAGTGAGTATGTGAGTGAGTGAATGAGTGAGTACGTGAGTATGTGAGTGAGCGAGTACGTGAGTGAGTATGTGAGTGAGTATGTGAGTGAGTATGTGAGTGAGTATGTGAATGAGCGAGTACGCGAGTATGTGAGTGAGTATGTGAGTGAGTGAATGAGTGAGTACGTGAGTATGTGAGTGAGCGAGTATGTGAGTATGTGAGTATGTGAGTGAGTATGTGAATGAGCGAGTGAGTGAACGAATGAGTATGTGAGCGAGTGAGTATGTGAGTGAGTGAATGAGTGAGTACGTGAGTATGTGAGTGAGCGAGTGAGTACACAAGTGAGTATGTGAGTATGTGAGTGAGTGTGAGTGTTAGTACGCAAATATGTGATGAGTGAATGAGTAAGCAAGTGAGTACGCTAGTGAGTGAGTATGTGAGTAGCGAGTGAGTATATGAGCTAGTAACTGACAACAACATCACATCACAACACAACAACCATCACAACAACACCACAACAACCATCACAACAACAACCACCATCACAACATCACAACGACATCACAACAACCATCACAACAACCATCACAACGACATCACAACAACCATCACAACAACCATCACAACAACAACCACCATCATCACAACAGCACAACACATCACAATAACCATCACAACAACCATCACAACATCACAACAACCATCACAACAACCATCACAACAACATCACAGCACCATCACAACAACCATCACAACAACATCACAACAACCATCACAACAACATCACAACAACCATCACAACAACCATCACAACAACATCACAACAACCATCACAATAACATCACAACAACCATCACAACAACACCACAACATCACAATAACATCACAACAACCATCACAACAACCATCACAACACGACAACAAAACCACAACAACTATCACAACAACCATCACAATAACATCACAACAACCATCACAACAACACCACAACATCACAACAACATCACAATAACATCACAACAACCATCACAACACGACAACAAAACCACAACAACTATCACAACAACCATCACAAACAACCATCACAACACGACAACAAAACCACAACAACCATCACAACAACAACCATCACAACAACACCACAACAACCATCGCAACAACCATAACAACATCACAACAACCATCACAATAGCATCACAACAACCATCACAAAACACCAACAACATCACAACACCACAACAACCATCACAACACCACAACCATCACAACACCACAACCATCACAACAACAATCACAACAACCACCACAACAACACCACAACAACCACCACAACAACAACCATCACAACACACAACAACTCCGTCTAGTCGACTCGTCGACCAAGGCGCCTAGGCCCGCCGGATCGATCCACGCGGAGAGAATCGACACCGCGCGACTCCTCGCCACCTTTACTAATGAGCGAGAGCGATTCTCGGAGTCGCGAACATAACGATTCCTCTTGACGTTCCCTAGCGAACCGTTGAGAGAAAGCGATTCTCGGAATCGCGAACATATCGATTCCTCCTGACGCTCAGTAGCGAACCAATTGAAGTGAATCGATTTTATTTGTAATCATCGATTTAAAAAAAAAGATTCCTTAAGTTGGTTGTTCAACGGCTTTAATCGATTTCGTAATCGAATTCGTGAAGGGTTAACATGATTCCCTTAATTATTATTTATATTTAAAACTTATTTTCATGACAACGGTTTTCAGTGTTGAATCGATTCACCCGAAGCAATCATTCGATCGATATTTTACATCGATTTTATTGAAACCGTTTCCGTAAGTGAATCGATCCCTTTAGCGCGTCAACGAGAATCGACCGCGAGAATCCGTTACCCCCAACCTGCGTTCAATTCAAGCGGCCTCCGAATATGTTAATGAGCTTCGGTGGCCACGCCTCCTTCGTCAGTGGCCACGCCCCCTCGTCAGTGGCCACGCCCCCTCGTCAGTGACCACGCCCCCTCGTCAGTGACCACGCCCCCCTCGTCAGTGGCCACGCCCCTCGTCAGTGGCCACGCCCCCTCGTCAGTGGCCACGCCCCCTCGTCAGTGGCCACGCCCCCTCGTCAGTGGCCACGCCCCCTCGTCAGTGACCACGCCCCCTCGTCAGTGGCCACGCTCCCTCGTCAGTGGCCACGCCCACTCGTCAGTGACCACGCCCCCTCGTCAGTGACACGCCCCTCGTCAGTGGCCACGCCCCCTCGTCAGTGGCCACGCCCCCTCGCCAGTGGCCACGCCCCCTCGTCAGTGGCCACGCCCCTCGTCAGTGCCACGCCCCTCGTCAGTGGCCACGCCCCCTCGTCAGTGACCACGCCCCCTCGTCAGTGACCACGCCCCTCGTCAGTGGCCACGCCCCCTAGTCAGTGGGCCACGCCCCCTCGCCAGTGGCCACGCCCCCTCGTCCAGTGGCCACGCCCACTCTCAGCATCGCTCATTGAGACAAAGCTCCCCCGGGCTGCCCTGGGCAGTGAGTGGGGGCAAGTGCACTTGGCGACTGGCCAGCGACCACGCCCGGCCGCCTTCGTCTCCCTAGAGACATCGCGCTGCGTACTCATTAAAGGCTGAGTCGATCTAGGGGAGGCCAGGGGTTGCGTGGGTGCTGGCGGGGGGAAGTGCGCTAACCGCTGCACCCACCGCTCCCTTCCACTGTCCCCGCCCACCCACTCGTAGGCCCCTCCCCCTGCACCCTTCCCCGCCCCGCCCCCCAGGCGGCTCAGTGCGCATGCGCGACCCCGGCCTATTGGAATGCGTGCGAGCCTGGTTCCCTGTGTGCGTGAGACACGGATAGCACTTAGACACTTAGTAGACGCACACTTAGACACACACACTTAGTAGACGCACACTTAGACATACACACACACTTAGACTTACACACACTTAGTAGACCTCACACACACTCAGACATACACACACTCAGACATACAGTTAGTAGACGCACACTTAGACACACACACACTCAGACACACACACTTAGTAGATACACACTCAGACATACACACACTTAGACATACAGTTAGTAGACACACTTAGTAGACGCACACTTAGACATACACACACACTTAGACTTACACACACTTAGTAGACGCACACTTAGACATACACACACACTTAGACTTACACACTTAGACTTACACACACTTAGTAGACGCACACTCAGACATACACTTAGTAGACGCACACTCAGACATACACACACTTAGACTTACAGTTAGTAGACACACACTCAGACATACACACACTCAGACTACACACACTTAGACTTACACACTTAGTAGACACACACTTAGACACACACACTTAGACTTCACACACTTAGTAGACGCACACACACACACTTAGTAGATACACTTAGACATACACACACTTAGTAGACGCACACACACACACTTAGACACTTAGGAGACACACTTAGACTTACACACACTTAGACACTTAGTAGACACACAGACCACTTAGACACACTTAGTAGACACACACAGGCACACACACAGGCACACACACAGGCACATACACTTAGTAGACACACACAGACACACACACACAGACACATACACTTAGTAGACACACACACAGACAGACACATACACTTAGTTGACTACACACACACACAGACACACACAGACATACACACACACACAGACACACAGCCACACACACAGACAGACACACAGCCACACACACAGACACACACATACACAGTCACACACACACAGACACACACACAGGCACAGTCACACAGACACAGACACACACACAGAACACAGACACACAGCCACACACACAGACAGACACACAGCCACACACACACACAGACACACACACAGCACACACAGACACACACACACAGACACACACAGACAGACAGCGAGAGGAGAGAGGGAACGGGAAGAGAGAGGAACGAGGCGGCCCTGCTCTGCAAGAGACGCGGGACGACTGGTGAAGTGGTTGAGTGGGGGTGGGGAGTCTGTAGGATTCTATAGGGTTCTGTAGGATTCTGTAGGGTTCTGTAGGGTGGGGAGTTCTGTAGGGTGGGGGGTTCTGTAGGGTGGGGAGTCTGTAGGGGGGAGTCTGTAGGGTGGGGGTCTGTAGGGTGGGGAGTCTGTAGGGTGGGGTCTGTAGGGTGGGGGGTCTGTAGGTGGGGAGTCTGTAGGGTGGGGTCTGTAGGGTGGGGCTGGTGGGTGAGTCTGTAGGGTGGGGGTCTGTAGGAGTGTGGGTGGTGAGTCTGTAGGGTGGGGAGTCTGTAGGGTCTGGTAGGGAGTGAGTCTGTAGGTGGGGGTCTGTAGGGTGGGGGTCTGTAGGGTGGGAGTCTGTAGGTGGTGGTCTGTAGGGTGGGGAGTCTGTAGGGTGGGGTCTGTAGGGTGGGGGGTCTGTAGGGTGGGGGGTCTGTAGGTGGGGGTCTGTAGGGTGGGGGGTCTGTAGGGTGGGGGGTCTGTAGGGGGGGAGTCTGTAGGGTGGGGGTCTGATAGGGTGGGAGTCTGTAGGGTGGGAGTCTGTAGGGTGGAGGGGTCTGTAGGGTGGTGAGTCTGTAGGGTGGGGAGTCTGTAGGGTGGGGAGTCTGTAGGGTGGGAGTCTGTAGGGTGGGGAGTCTGTAGGTGGGGAGTCTGTAGGGTGGGGAGTCTGTAGGTGGGAGTCTGTAGGGGGGGAGTCTGTAGGGTGGGGGTCTGTAGGGGGGAGTCTGTAGGGTGGGGAGTCTGTAGGGTGGGGGTCTGTAGGGTGGGGAGTCTGTAGGTGGGGAGTCTGTAGGGTGGGGAGTCTGTAGGGTGGGGAGTCTGTAGGGGGGGAGTCTGTAGGGTGGGGAGTCTGTAGGGTGGGGAGTCTGTAGGGTGGGGAGTCTGTAGGGTGGGGAGTCTGTAGGGTGGGGGTCTGTAGGTGGGGAGTCTGTAGGGTGGGAGTCTGTAGGGTGGGGAGTCTAAGGTGGGGAGTCGTAGGGTGGGGTCTGTAGGGTGGGGAGTCTGTAGGGTGGGGAGTCTGTAGGGTGGGGAGTCTGTAGGGTGGGGAGTCTGTAGGGTGGGGAGTCTGTAGGGTGGGGAGTCTGTAGGGTGGGGAGTCTGTAGGGTGGGGAGTCTGTAGGGTGGGTGAGTCTGTAGGGTGGGGAGTCTGTAGGGTGGGGAGTCTGTAGGGTGGGGAGTCTGTAGGGTGGGGAGTCTGTAGGGTGGGGAGTCTGTAGGGTGGGGAGTCTGTAGGGTGGGGAGTCTATAGGGTGGGGAGTCTGTAGGGTGGGGAGTCTGTAGGGTGGGGAGTCTGTAGGGTGGGGAGTCTGTAGGGTGGGGGGTCTGTAGGGTGGGGGTCTGTAGGGTGGGGAGTCTGTAGGGTGGGGAGTCTGTAGGGTGGGGGGTCGTAGGTGGGGGAGTCTGTAGGGGGTGAGTCTGTAGGGTGGGGAGTCTGTAGGGTGGGGGGTCTGTAGGGTGGGGAGTCTGTAGGGTGGGGTCTGTAGGGTGGGGAGTCTGTAGGGTGGGGGGTCTGTAGGGTGGGGAGTCTGTAGGGTGGGGAGTCTGTAGGGTGGGGGGTCTGTAGGGTGGGGTCTGTAGGGTGGGGGGTCTGTAGGGTGGGAGTCTGTAGGGTGGGGAGTCTGTAGGGTGGGGGTCTGTAGGGTGGGGGGTCTGTAGGGTGGGGGGTCTGTAGGGTGGGGAGTCTGTAGGGTGGGGAGTCTGTAGGGTGGGGTCTGTAGGGTGGGGGTCTGTAGGGTGGGGGTCTGTAGGGTGGGGGGTCTGTAGGGTGGGGGTCTGTAGGGTGGGGAGTCTGTAGGGTGGGGGGTCTGTAGGGGGGGGTCTGTAGGGGGGGAGTCTGTAGGGTGGGGGTCTGTAGGGTGGGGGTCGTAGGGTGGGGGGTCTGTAGGGTGGGGGGTCTGTAGGGTGGGGGTCTGTAGGGTGGGGGTCTGTAGGGTGGGGGGTCTGTAGGGGGGGGTCTGTAGGGTGGGGAGTCTGTAGGGTGGGGGGTCTGTAGGGTGGGGGTCTGTAGGGTGGTGAGTCTGTAGGGTGGGGGGTCTGTAGGGTGGGGGGTCTGTAGGGTGGGGAGTCTGTAGGGTGGGGGGTCTGTAGGTGGGGGTCTGTAGGGGGGGGTCTGTAGGGTGGTGAGTCTGTAGGGTGGGGGGTCTGTAGGGTGGGGAGTCTGTAGGGTGGGGAGTCTGTAGGGTGGGGGGTCTGTAGGGTGGGGGTCTGTAGGGTGGGGGGTCTGTAGGGGTGGGGGGTCTGTAGGGTGGGGGTCTGTAGGGTGGGGAGTCTGTAGGGTGGGGAGTCTGTAGGGTGGGGGGTCTGTAGGGTGGGGGGTCTGTAGGGTGGGGAGTCTGTAGGGTGGGGAGTCTGTAGGGGAGGGGGGTCTGTAGGGTGGGGGTCTGTAGGGTGGGGAGTCTGTAGGGTGGGGAGTCTGTAGGGGAGGGGGGTCTGTAGGGTGGGGGGTCTGTAGGGTGGGGAGTCTGTAGGGGTCTGTAGGAGTCTGTAGGGGAGTCTGTAGGAGTCTGTAGGGAGGGGAGTAGTGGGTGTGTGTCGACTGTGGATTGAAATCCGCTGTGCGCCCTGCAAACTTCAGATTTCGCTTCCTCAATCACCTCGGTTGGGCTGGGTGGGGAGAGGCGTGGGCTGGGTGGGGAGAGCCGTGGGCTGGGTGGGGAGCCGTGGGCTGGGTGGGGTGAGCCGTGGGCTGGGTGGGGTGAGCCGTGGGCTGGGTGGGGAGAGCCGTGGGCTGGGTGGGGTGAGCCGTGGGCTGGGTGGGGAGCCGTGGCTGGGTGGGGAGAGCCGTGGGCTGGGTGGGGAGAGCCGTGGGCTGGGTGGGGAGAGCCGTGGGCTGGGTGGGGGAGCCGTGGGCTGGGTGGGGAGAGCCGTGGGCTGGGTGGGGTGAGCCGTGGGCTGGGTGGGGTGAGCCGTGGGCTGGGTGGGGAGAGCCGTGGGCTGGGTGGGGAGAGCCGTGGGCTGGGTGGGGGAGCCGTGGCTGGGTGGGGAGAGCCGTGGGCTGGGTGGGGAGAGCCGTGGGCTGGGTGGGGAGAGCCGTGGGCTGGGTGGGGAGAGACGGGCTGGGTGGGGAGAGCCGTGGGCTGGGTGGGGAGAGCCGTGGGCTGGGTGGGGTGAGCCGTGGGCTGGGTGGGGAGAGCCGTGGGCTGGGTGGGGAGAGGCGTGGGCTGGGTGGGGAGAGCCGTGGGCTGGGTGGGGAGAGCCGTGGGCTGGGTGGGGAGAGACGCGGGCTGGGTGGGGAGAGCCGTGGGCTGGGTGGGGAGAGCCGTGGGCTGGGTGGGGAGAGACGCGGGCTGGGTGGGGAGAGCCGTGGGCTGGGTGGGGAGAGACGCGGGCTGGGTGGGGAGAGCCGTGGGCTGGGTGGGGTGAGCCGTGGGCTGGGTGGGGAGAGCCGTGGGCTGGGTGGTGAGAGGCGTGGGCTGGGTGGGGAGAGCCGTGGGCTGGGTGGGTGAGCCGTGGGCTGGGTGGGGAGAGCCGTGGGCTGGGTGGGGAGAGACGCGGGCTGGGTGGGGTGAGCCGTGGGCTGGGTGGGGTGAGCCGTGGGCTGGGTGGGGTGAGCCGTGGGCTGGGTGGGGAGAGACGCGGGCTGGGTGGGGTGAGCCGTGGGCTGGGTGGGGAGAGACGCGGGCTGGGTGGGGAGAGGCGTGGGCTGGGTGGGGAGAGCCGTGGGCTGGGTGGGGAGAGCCGTGGGCTGGGTGGGGAGCCGTGGGCTGGGTGGGGAGAGACGCGGGCTGGGTGGGGAGAGGCGTGGGCTGGGTGGGGAGAGACGCGGGCTGGGTGGGGAGAGCCGTGGGCTGGGTGGGGAGAGCCGTGGGCTGGGTGGGGAGAGACGCGGGCTGGGTGGGGAGAGCCGTGGGCTGGGTGGGGAGAGACGCGGGCTGGGTGGGAGAGACGGCTGGGTGGGAGAGCCGTGGGCTGGGTGGGGAGAGCCGTGGGCTGGGTGGGGAGAGACGCGGGCTGGGTGGGGAGAGCCGTGGGCTGGGTGGGGAGAGACGTGGTGATGATGGTGTCCCATGTGACGGTGCCCGTGTAACACACGCGTGTTACGTGTGTGGTTGATGTATGTTACATGTGTGGTAGATGTGTGTTACATGTGTGGTAGATGTATGTTACATGTGTGGTAGATGTGTGTTACATGTGTGGTAGATGTATGTTACATGTGTGGTAGATGTGTGGTAGATGTATGTGTTAGCTGCGTGTCACCTCTGTGTGAACCCGCGTGGGGAGCGGTGGCGCAGTGGTTGGCGCTGCGCCGCGAACCCCGGTGACCCCCGGTGACCCCGGTGACCCCGCTGACCCCGGCGGTGGCAAGGGGCTCTAGGTGCACCTAGCCTGGCACAAGCGAACGGCTTCAGTTGTTGCTCCGGTTGTTGTGGTTGTTGTTGGTGGTGGTGGTGGTAGCGGTGGAGTTGGGTGCGGTGATCACACTGCACCGCCACCCGGGCCTCCTCTAGGTCGACTCGGCCTCAAACGAGTGCCCGGTGCGGTGTGCGGTAATCATCGGCACTGGGGAGACAAAGGCGGCCGGGCGGGCGGGGTGCCGGCCACCCCAACCCCTTCCCAGGTGCTGCTGCACTTGCCCCGACAGCCTGCGAAGGCTACACGGGTGACCTTTGTCTTTGGTGTTCTCTGCCCTCTCTCTACCGCTTCCTCCACCTGCTCCTCCTCCTCCCGCGAGCCGTTCCCTGTTCCGTTCCTGTGCCGACGTTTCGATTTGAGCCAATCCCAGGAACCCAACGAGAACCCCCTTCTGAACACCACGGCAAGAATCGTCATCGTCGTGGTCGTGGTGACGGTGACGGTGTGAGTATCACCACAATCGTCAGCAAGGCTGGCTGGCTGGCTGCTGGCAGGCCTCCTGTGCACCCCCAACTCTGCTGTTGTCGAAAGAAGTTGAACACGCGTGCACCTGCACGGGACTTCCCCGCGTGGCAAGCAACGGACCCGGTCAGGGGTTCCACTCGGTTGTCTCGGCCTTGGTGCGTGCACCTGGTGCCGTGTGCCGTGTGCCGTGTGTACCTGGTGCCGTGTGCCATGTGTACCTGATGCCGTGTGCCGTGTGCCATGTGTACCTGGTGCCGTGTGCCGTGTGTACCTGGTGCCGTGTGCCGTGTGCCGTGTGTACCTGGTGCCGTGTGCCATGTGTACCTGGTGCCGTGTGCCGTGTGTACCTGGTGCGTGTGCCATGTGTACCTGGTGCCGTGTGCCGTGTGTACCTGGTGCCGTGTGCCATGTGTACCTGGTGCCGTGTGCCGTGTGCCGTGTGTACCTGGTGCCGTGTGCCGTGTGTACCTGGTGCCGTGTGCCATGTGTACCTGGTGCCGTGTGCCGTGTGCCGTGTGTACCTGGTGCCGTGTGCCGTGTGTACCTGGTGCCGTGCGCCGTGTGTACCTGGTGCCGTGTGCCGTGTGCCAACACACCGGCGTTGGGGAGACAAAGGCGGTCGTGCATACGCTGTGCCGGCCACCGCACACCCACCCGTGTGCCACGGTGCGGCCACCGCACACCCACTCGGCAACCCCTCGTAGGCGCTGCTCCTCCTACCTACTGACAGCACTTGCCCCGGCAGTCTGCGTGGGCTACGCGGGGGACCTTTGCCCGTGTCGTGTGCGAGACCCGGAGCCGGAGTCTCCGTCTCACCGGAGCGTGGATTCGGTGCCGACTCACCGCACGGTTTGGCTCGTACCGCGTGTACAGGAAGTGTGCACGCCATTGATTGGGCAGTGTGACAGTGTCTGTGTGTGTGTACTAGTGTGTGTGTGTACGTGTGTGTGTACTAGTGTGTGTGTGTACTAGTGTGTGTGTGTACCAGTGTGTGTGTACTAGCGTGTGTGTACTTGTGTGTGTGTGTACTAGTGTGTGTGTGTACTAGTGTGTGTATACTAGTGTGTGTGTGTGTACTAGTGTGTGTGTGTGTACTTGTGTGTGTGTGTCTACTAGTGTGTGTGTGTGTGTACTAGTGTGTGTGTGTACTAGTGTGTGTACTAGTGTGTGTGTGTACTAGTGTGTGTGTGTGTACTAGTGTGTGTGTGTGTACTTGTGTGTGTGTGTCTACTAGTGTCTGTGTGTGTGTGTACTAGTGTGTGTGTGTGTACGTGTGTGTGTGTACTAGTGTGTGTGTGTACTAGTGTGTGTGTGTGTGTACCAGTGTGTGTGTACTAGCGTGTGTGTACTTGTGTGTGTGTGTACTAGCGGGTGTGTACTAATGTGTGTGTACTAGCGTGTGTGTACTTGTGTGTGTGTGTGTACTTGTGTGTGTGTGTCTACTAGTGCGTGTGTGTGTGTGTGTACCAGTGTGTGTGTGTACTAGTGTGTGTGTACTTGTGTGTGTGTGTGTACTAGTGTGTGTGTACTAGTTGTGTGTGTGTGTGTACTAGTTGTGTGTGTGTGTACTAGTGTGTGTGTGTACTAGTGTGTGTGTGTGTGTACCAGTGTGTGTGTACTAGCGTGTGTGTACTAGTTGTGTGTGTGTGTACTAGTGTGTGTGTGTACTAGTGTGTGTGTACTAGTGTGTGTGTGTGTACTAGTGTGTGTGTGTGTACTTGTGTGTGTGTGTCTACTAGTGTGTGTGTGTGTGTACTAGTGTGTGTGTGTGTACGTGTGTGTGTACTAGTGTGTGTGTGTGTACTTGTGTGTGTGTGTCTACTAGTGTCTGTGTGTGTGTGTACTAGTGTGTGTGTGTGTACGTGTGTGTGTGTACTAGTGTGTGTGTGTACTAGTGTGTGTGTGTACTAGTTGTGTGTGTGTGTGTACCAGTGTGTGTAGCGGTTAGTACGCTGTGCCATGAACCCGGCGACCCGGGTTTGATTTCCACTTATGGCCAACACCAGTGACGATTATCTGAACCGGTCATGGGCCTCCCCTAGGTCAACTCAGCCTCAAATGAGTACCTGGTGCGGTGTGTAAACATCGCCACTGGGGAGACAAAGGCGGCCGGGCGTGGTGCTGGCCACCCACCCCCTCGTGTGCCGTTGCAGCCTTCATAGGTGCTCGCTAACAGCACTTGCCCCTACAGTCTGTTAAGGCTACATGGGGGATCTTTGTCTTTGTGTGTGTACTATTGTGTGTGTGTGTACTGGGTATTTTGTACCATCGGACACTCCACCCCCACAACTCCCAATTGGTGATGGGGAAGTTGTGGAGAGAGTGGAGAGTTTCCCAAACCTGGGCAGTGTGCTCATGACCGGCTCCGGTTTGACAGCAGAGGTCTCACTCCGAATCAGTCGAGCGGCAATATCTTTTTTTCGGCTGCGTAACGCTGTGTGGAAGCTACCTGGTCTGTCGCTCCGCACGAAGCTTCGGGTCTTCTCGGCCACAGTCATGCCCTCTCTTCTCTATGCTTGCGAAATGTTGACCCCCGCTAATGGAGAATCTTCGCCGGTTAGAAACATTTAGTTTGGCAAAGTCCCATCGGTGAGCTCCTCCGGCAGGCAAGGTTGCGTTGGCTGGGTCATGTAGCCCGCATGCCCAATCACTGCATGGCTAAACAGCTTTTGTTCGGCCGGATCGAGGGGGCTAAACGGGCGCGGCACGGGCTAGAGAAGAGATGGAGTGATGTGGTACAGGAGGACGTGGAGCTGAGTGGACTTGCCGATGACTGGTACCAGCGGTGTCAAGATCGGCCTCTGTGGAGGAGGCTCGTGAAGGACGCTACTGGGCAGTTGGAGGCAGTCGCCCTCCAACAACAACGGAGGGCGGAGGAGCGACGCTCACAACAACGAGCGGAGCGCCGGGTGGCTAAAGCACAGCAAGTTGGTACAGTAGGTGGCACAGGTGGTGCATCAGCCAGTCATCTCGGTCAGACGACCCGTGGCACCTGGGTCTGCCCCGTGACCTGCCAGCGGGCGTTCGATACTTCACGTGTCCTCAAGGTGCACATGGCCTGGCACAAGCGCTGTGGTGACGTCACCGCCACTGAGTGGCGAATGGCGGTGATTGTTGTTGTGGTAGTGAGTACCTGGTGGGGAGCGGTGGTGTAGTGGTTAGCGCTACGCTGCTATCCGAGTTCGATTCCCGCTCGTGGCCAACGCCAGGGACAATGATCTGAGTCGGTACTGGGCCTCCCCTAGGTTGACTCAGCCTCAAACGAGTACCCGGTGCAATGTGCGGTAAACATCGGCACTGGTGAGACAAAGGCGGCCGGGCGTGGTGTTGGTAACCGCCAGCCGCTCGTGTGCCGTGCCGGCCTTCATCAGAGCTCGCTGACTGCACTTGCCCTCACAGTCTGTTACAGGCTACACGGGGGATCTTTGCCTTTGTGTCTTTGTGTGCTGGGGTAAGAGTCCGTTAAGCCTGTCGGGGGGACCTTTGCCTTTATATCTCCTTGGGTTTCCCCTTCACTGTACTTTCGACGCGCATTTCCTCAACTCGCTTAGCGACCAAATCGCCGAACAGCCGGTTGCCGTCGCCAAGAGGGCTTCTGCTGTGCTCACCGAGTCCACGCATCCCATCAGCCTCCACGTCTGGGCGCGCGGGCGGCAGTCCGGCACTCGCCGATTGGCTCGCTCCCTCACCGCACGGCCGATCACCTGCGTGTCTCTCGTCTACGGCTGCTACCGCCGCCGCGGTGGCTGCTCCCTTGAACCTCACTCGTGGACTCCTCCACCTGCATCGAGGACTCGGTCCCGTACCAGGCTCGGTGCACGATCTTTTCAATTTCCTGAGGATCCCCCGGCTGTGGTGGTTAGCCCCGCCCTGTGGCGGTTGGCCCCGCCCTGCGGTGGTTAGCCCCGCCCTGCGGTGGTTAGCCCCGCCCTGCGGTGGTTAGCCCCCGCCCTGTGGGCGGTTGGGCCCCGCCCTGCGGTGGTTAGCCCCGCCCTGCGGCGGTTGGCCCCGCCCCTGTGGGTGGTTAGCCCCGCCCTGCGGTGGTTAGCCCCGCCCTATGGCGGTTAGCCCCGCCCTGCGGTGGTTAGCCCCGCCCTGCGGTGGTTAGCCCCGCCCTGCGGTGGTTAGCCCCGCCCTGCGGCGGTTGGCCCCGCCCTGGCGGTGGTGCGGTTAGCCCCGCCCTATGCGGCGGTTAGCGCCCGCCTGTGGCGGTTGCCCCGCCCTGTGGTGGTTAGCCCCGCCCTGCGGTGGGTTAGCCCCGCCCTGTGGTGGTTAGCCCCGCCCTGCGGTGGGTTAGCCCCGCCCTGCGGCGGTTAGCCCCCGCCCTGCGGGTGGTTAGCCCCGCCCTGTGGCGGTTGGCCCCGCCCTGCGGCGGTTGGCCCCGCCCTGTGGCGGTTGGCCCCGCCCCGTGGCGCCCTGCGGGCGGTTGGCCCCCGCCCTGCGGGGCGGGGGGTTGGGCCCCCCGCCCTGTGGCGGTTGGGCCCGCCCCGCCCTGCGGCGGTTGGGGGCCCCCGCCCTGGGGTGGCGCGGTTAGCCCCCGCCCTTGCGGGCGGTTGGCCCCGCCCTGGCGGTTGGCCCCGGCCCCGCGTAACTCAAGAACCCAACCACGAGCCGAGTTCGATCCCCGCTCACGGCCACTGACACCACCGGTGGTGACGATTATCTGAACCGGTCCCGGGCCTCCCCTAGGTCGACTCGGCCTCAAATGAGCGACTCGTCGCCACCGCCGGGGAGACAAAGGCGGCCGGGCGTGGCGCCCGCCCCCTCTGTGTGCACCACAGCGCCGGCCGTGGTAGGCGCTCGCCCCGACTAGCCGGGGGTCTCGGTGCGAGTGTGTGCGGTGAGCGCCGTGTGTGGGGTGAGCGCCTGTGTGGGGTGAGCGCCGTGCCTTGGTAGGCGCTGCCCTGACTAGCCGAGGGTCTCGGTGCGAGTGTGTGCGGTGAGCGCCGTGTGTGGGTAGGCGCTCGCCCCGACTAGCCGGGGGTCTCGGTGCGAGTGTGTGCGGTGAGCGCCGTGGCTTGTGGACGTTGCCGCCCCCGGTGTTTACGGCTCGGGGCTCGCGCCGAGGGCTAATAAGGCCGTGCCGCGGTGTCGCCACCATCTAGGGCGGCTGGGCGGCTGGGCGGGTGCTGGCCACCCACCCCCTCGTGTGCCGTGCCGGCCTTCGTAGGTGCTACTCGCTAACAGCACCTGCCCCAACAGTCTGTTACAGGCTACACGGGGGATCTTGGTCTTTGTGTCTTTGTGTGCTCGGGTAAGCAGCCTGGCGGGTGTGTAGGGTCTCTGTGTGAGAGTCTACGGGTCTCTGTGTGAGTCTGTGGGTCTGTGTGTGAGTCTGTGGGTCTCTATGAGAGTCTGTGGGTCTCTGTGTGAGTCTGTGGGTCTGTGTGTGAGTCTACGGGTCTCTGTGTGAGTTTGTGGGTCTCTGTGTGAGTCTGTGGGTCTGTGTGTGAGTCTACGGGTCTCTGTGTGAGTCTGTGCGTCTCTGTGTGAGTCTGTGGGTCTGTGTGTGAGTCTATGGGTCTCTGTGTGAGTCTGTGGGTCTCTGTGTGAGTCTGTGGGTCTCTGTGTGAGTCTACGGGTCTCTGTGTGAGTCTGTGGGTCTCTGTGTGAGTCTACGGGTCTCTGTGTGAGTCTGTGGGTCTCTGTGTGAGTCTATGGGTCTCTATGAGAGTCTACGGGTCTCTGTGTGAGTCTACGGGTCTCTGTGTGAGTCTACGGGTCTCTGTGTGAGAGTCTGTGGGTCTCTGTGTGAGTGTGTGGGTCTCTGTGTAAGTCTGTGGGTCTCTGTGTGAGTCTATGGGTCTCTGTGTGAGTCTATGGGTCTCTGTGTGAGTCTATGGATCTCTGTGTAAGTCTGTGGGTCTCTGTGAGAGTCTATGGATCTCTGTGTGAGTCTATGGGTCTCTGTGTGAGTCTATGGGTCTCTGTGTGAGTCTATGGGTCTCTGTGTGAGTCTATGGATCTCTGTGTAAGTCTGTGGGTCTCTGTGTGAGTCTCACAGCCACTGTGAACCAAACCCGTGGTTGACCTCACCAGCTGAACTCTTGAGATTGTGACCTTTGACCCCTCTCCCCCCCACCCCCAGCAGAGTGTGAGGAGGACCGACACCCCCCTCCCTCCTCTTGCCGGTGACCCGGTGAGTGACCCCGTGGGTGAGCCGGTGGGTGAGCCGGTGGGTGACTCGGTGATCTCCACCACTCACCATGGACGATACGGAGATGGACCTGGTGAGATGGTGCAGCCAGACGTTGGTTCACTCGCTCATTCACTCGCTCATTCACTCATTCACTCACTCGCTCATTCACTCGCTCATTCACTCATTCACTCACTCGCTCATTCACTCACTCATTCACTCACTGAGTTGCTTGCTCAGTCGCTCGCTCATTCACTCACTCATTCACTCACTCGCTCATTCACTCACTCATTCACTCACTGAGTCGCTCGCTCAGTCGCTCGCTCATTCACTCACTCATTCACTCAGTCACTCACTTGCTCATTCACTCACTCATTCACTCACTCACTAAGTCACTCACTAAGTCACTCGCTCGCTCAGTCGCTCACTCGGTCACTCACTCGCTCATTCACTCACTGAGTCGCTCGCTCAGTCACTCGCTCATTCACTCACTCATTCACTTAGTCACTCACTTGCTCATTCACTCACTCATTCACTCACTCACTAAGTCACTCACTAAGTCACTCGCTCGCTCAGTCGCTCACTCAGTCACTCACTCGCTCATTCACTCACTCGCTCATTCACTCACTCATTCACTCACTGAGTTGCTTGCTCAGTCACTCAGTCGCTCACTCAGTCACTCACTCGCTCGCTCACTCATTCACTCGTTCACTTGCTCATTCTCTCAGTCACTCAGTCACTCACTCACTCAGTCACTCACTTGCTCATTCACTCGCTCATTCACTCACTCACTAAGTCGCTCACTCACTAAGTCACTCGCTCGCTCATTCACTCGATCGCTCATTCGCTCACTCACTTAGTCACTCACTCACTCAGTCGCTCACTCACTCACTTGCTCACTCACTCACTCAGTCGCTCACTCACTCACTCACTCACTAAATCACTCACTCACTCACTAAGTCGCTCACTCACTCACTAAGTCGCTCACTCGCTCGCTAACTCACTTAATCGCTCGCTCGTCCAGCCGGGCAGCGGTGGTGGCGCTGATGATGATGATTGTGGTGGTGGTGGTGGTGATGGCGGTGGTGGTGATGGTGGTTGTGGTGGTGGTGACGATGATGGTGGTGGTGGTGCTGGTGATGATGGTGGTGGTGGTGGTGACGATGATGATGATGGTGGTGGTGATGGTGGTGGTGGTGATGATGGTGGTGATGTTGGTGGTAATGATAGTGGTGGTGGTGGTGGTGATGGTGATAATGGTGGTGATGGTGATGATGATGATGGTGGTGATGGTGATGTTGGTGGTGGTGGTGATGTTGGTGGTGGTGATGGTGGTGATGGTGGTGATGGTGTGGTGATGGTGGTGATGATGATGGTGGTAATGTTGGTGGTAATGATAGTGGTGGCGGTGATGTTGGTGGTGATGATGGTGGTGGTGGTGCCGGCCTTCACAGGCGCTGCCGCTGCTCGCGGCTAAGAGCCCTTGCCGCTACATTGCGTGTGGTCCGCACGGGGGACCTTTGTCTGTGTCTGTGCAGGCGTCGGGGGGCTGCTCCACGGGGCCGCAGAAGATCATGGGCCCGGAGGACGACGAGTTCCTCTCTGACGAGGAGCAGGTGGGGGGCACGGGGGGGGCACGCACGCACAGACACACGCACAGACACACGCACAACACACCGCACGACACACACACCGCACACCAGACACACACACGCACAGACACACGCACAGACACGCACACACAGACACACGCACAGACACACGCACAGACACACGCACAGACACCACAGACACACACGCACAGACACGCACAACACACACAGACACAGCACAACACACGCAACCGACACACAGACAACACACGCACAGAACACGCACAGAACGCACGCACGGACACGCACAGACACACGCACAGACACACACGCACGGACACACACGCACACGCGGACACGCACAGACACACACACAGACACGCACAGACACACCACAGACACACGCACAGACACGCACAGACACACACACACGCACACACAGACACGCACACACAGCACGCACAGACACGCACAGACACGCACGCACAGACACGCACAGACACAGCACAGACACGCACAGACACGCACAGACAGACAACCACGCACAGACACACGCACAGACACACGCACAGACACACATGCACACACGCACAGACACACACGCATACGCATGGTCACACACCCGTGTCTCTCTCCCCCCGTGTCTCACCTCGTGTCTCTTTGTCTCTCCCCATGTCTCTCTCACCCCGTGTCTCTCTCCCCGTGTCTCTCTCCCCGTGTCTCTCCCCCGTGTCTCTCTCTCCCCGTGTCTCTCTCACCCCGTGTCTCTCTCCCCGTGTCTCTCCCCCGTGTCTCTCTTTCCCCGTGTCTCTCTCCCCCCGTGTCTCTCTTTCCCCGTGTCTCTCTCCCCGTTCTCTCCCCCCGTGTCTCTCTCTCTCCATGTCTCTCTCTCCGTGTCTCTCCCCCGTGTCTCTCTCCCCGTGTCTCTCTTTCCCCGTGTCTCTCTCCCCGTGTCTCTCTCCCCCGTGTCTCTCTCCCCGTGTCTCTCTCCCGTGTCTCTCTCCCCGTGTCTCTCTCCCCCCGTGTCTCTCTCCCCCGTGTCTCTCTGTCTCTCCCCGTGTCTCTCTCTCCCCGTGTCTCTCTCTCCCGTGTCTCTCTTCTCTCCCCGTGTCTCTCTCTCCCCATGTCTCTGTCTCACCGTGTCTCTCTCCCCCCGTGTCTTCCCGCCATGTCTTCTCCCCCGTGTCTATCCTCGTGTCTCTCCCCGTGTCTCTCTGTCTCACCCCGTGTCTCTCTCCCCCCGTGTCTCTCTGTCTCTCCCCGTGTCTCTCTCTCCCCATGTCTCTGTCTCACCGTGTCTCTCTCCCCCCGTGTCTCTGTCCGCCAGAGTGATGACCATGGTCCGTTCTCCGACCTGGACCAGCTGCGGAGCCGCCCGGCTCACATGGCAGTGTTCCTGCAGTACGTGCTGTCACAGCTGGAGCCCGCCGCCCTGGTGAGCGCACTCACCACCACTCACCACCACTCACCACCACCACTCACCAACCACCACTCACCACCACCACTCCACCACCACTCACCACCACTCACCACCACCACTCACCACCACTCACCACCACCACCACTCACCACCACTCACCACCACCACCACCACTCACCACCACTCACCACCACTCACCACCACAACCACCACTCATCACCACTCACCACTCACATGGCAGTGTTCCTGCAGTACGTGCTGTCACAGCTGGAGCCCGCCGCCCTGGTGAGCACACTCACCACCACTCACCACCACCACTACTCACCACCACTCACCACTACCACTCACCACCACCACGTCCTGTCCCAGCTGGAGCCCGCCGCCCTGGTGATCAGCCACAACTTACTCATCTTGATGGTGGTGACAGTGACGGTGTGGTGACGGTGCGGGTGTGGTGGTGACGGTGCGGTGTGTGGTGACGGTGCGGTGTGTGGTGACGGTGCGGTGTGTGGTGGTGACGGTGCGGTGTGTGGTGACGGTGCGGTGGTGTGGTGACGGTGCGGTGTGTGGTGACGGTGCGGTGTGTGGTGACGGTGCGGTGTGGTGGTGACGGTGGCGGTGTGGTGACGGGTGGCGGGTGTGGTGACTGGTGACGGTGTGGTGATGGTGACGGTGGTGGTGTGTGTGTGTGTGGTGACGGTGCGGTGTGTGGTGACGGTGGCTGTGTGGTGTGTGAGGTGTGCGGTGTGACCAGCTGTTCCATCTGTGTGTGGAGGCGGCTCAACACTCCAAAGACCCCAGAAGCTCATGTCAGAGATCTACTTCTCATTCTTGGAGCGCCACGCGGTGAGCAGGCAGCACCATCCATCATCATCACTCTACACCATCACCACCATCACCACTAGCACCATCACTAGCACCATCACTCACCACTATCACCACTAGCACCATCAACTAGCACCATCACTCACCACCATCACCACTAGCACCATCACTAGCACCATCACTCACCACCATCAACACCATCACTACACTCACCACCATCAACATCACCACCATCACCATCACTATCACCACCATCACCACCATCACCATCACCACCATCACCACTAGCACCATCACCATCACCACCATCACCACCATCACACCATCACCACCATCACCACCATCACTCACCACCATCAACCACCATCACCACCATCACCACCACATCACACCATCACCACCATCACCACCATCACCACCATCACCACCATCACCACCATCACCACCATCACTACCATCACACCATCACCACCATCACCACCATCATCACCATCACCACCATCACACCATCACCACCATCACCACCATCACCACCACCATCACCACCATCACACCATCACACCATCACCACCATCACCACCATCACCACCATCACCACCATCACCACCATCACCACCATCACCACCATCACCACCATCACCACCATCACCACCATCA
Organism: Lethenteron camtschaticum; assembly: GCA_018977245.1. Lineage (NCBI taxonomy): Eukaryota > Metazoa > Chordata > Hyperoartia > Petromyzontiformes > Petromyzontidae > Lethenteron > Lethenteron camtschaticum. The sequence goes on along the minus strand of WFAB01002904.1, from coordinate 1,779 downwards.
CCACCATCACCACCATCACCACCATCACCACCATCACCACCATCACCACCATCACTACCATCACCACCATCACCACCATCACCACCATCACCACCATCACCACCATCACACCATCACACCATCACCACCATCACCACCATCACCACCATCACCACCATCACCACCATCACCACCATCACACCATCACCACCATCACCACCATCACCACCATCACACCATCACCACCATCACCACCATCACCACCATCACCACCATCACCACCATCACCCACCATCACCACCATCACCACCATCACCACCATCACCACCATCACCACCATCACCACCATCACCACCATCACCACCATCACCACCATCACCACCATCACCACCATCACCACCATCACCACCATCACCACCATCACCACCATCACCACCATCACCACCATCACCACCATCACCACCATCACCACCATCACCACCATCACCACCATCACTACCATCACCACCATCACACCATCACCACCATCACCACCATCACCACCATCACCACCATCACCACCATCATCATCACACCATCACCACCATCACCACCATCACCACCATCACTCATCACCACCACCATCATCACCACCACCATCATCACCATCACCACCACCACCACCATCACCACCACCACCATCACCACCATCACCACCATCACCACCACCATCACCATCACCACCACACCATCATCACCATCACCACCATCATTACCATCACCAACATCACCATCAACATCAATATCATCACCACCACCATCAACATCACCACCATCACCACCACCATCACCATCATCACTAGCAGCACCATCACCACCATCATCATCACCATCATCACCACCACCATCACCCACCACCACCATCACCACCACCACTATCACCATCACCACCATCACCACTATCATCACCACCACTCACCACCATTACCACCATCACCATCATCACCATCACCACCATCACCACCATCACCACCACCATCACCACCATCACCACCACCATCATCACCATCACCACCATCACCACAACCACCATCCACCACCACCACCACCACCATCACCAACCACCACCATCACCACCACCACCATCACCACCACCATCATCACCATCACCACCATCACCACCACCATCACCACCACCACCACCATCACCACCACCACACAGCACACCACCACCATCACCACCACCATCCACCACCACCACCACCACCATCACCACCACCACCATCACCACCACCACCATCACCACCACCACCATCACACCACCACATCACCACCACCACTAGCAGCCACCACCATCACCACCATCACCACCACCATCACCACCACCATCACCACCATCACCACCATCCATCACCACCACATCACACACACCACCATCACCACCATCAACATCACCACCACCATCATCACCACCATCACAACCACCATCACCACCACCATCACCATCATCACCACCATCACCACCACCACCATCATCACCATCACCACCACCATCACCACCACCACCATCACCACCACCATCACCATCATCACCACCATCACCACCATCACCATCACCACCATCACCATCACCACCATCACCACCTCCACCATCACCACCATCACCACCATCACCACCACCATCACCACCCACCATCACCACCACCATCACCATCACCACCATCACCACCACCATCACCATCACCACCATCACCATCACCACCACCATCACCATCACCACCATCACCATCACCACCACACACCATCACCACCACCATCACC
>WFAB01002903.1:0-24389 GCA_018977245.1 Lethenteron camtschaticum | reverse complement strand
AGGACCGTAGACTAACACACAGAGCCGTAGACTACACAGAGACCATAGATTCACACAGAGACCCATAGATTCACACACAGAGACCCATAGATTCACACAGAGACCCGTAGACTAACACAGAGACCCGTAACTAACACAGAGACCCGTAGACTAACACACAGAGACGGTAGACTACACAGAGACCCATAGATTCACACAGAGACCATAGATTCACACCAGAGACCCATAGATTCACACAGAGACCCGTAGACTAACACAGAGACCCGTAGACTAACACAGAGACCCATAGATTCACACAGAGACCCATAGACTACACAGAGACCATAGATTCACACAGAGACCCATAGATTAACACAGAGACCCATAGATAACACAGAGACCCGTAACTAACACAGAGACCCGTAGACTAACACAGAGACCGTAGACACACAGAACCCATAGACACACAGAGACCCATAGATTCACACACAGAGACCCATAGATTCACACAGAGACCCGTAGACTAACACAGAGACCCGTAAACTAACACAGAGACCCGTAGACTAACACACAGAGACGCGTAGACTACACAGAGACCCATAGATTCACACAGAGACCCATAGATTCACACACAGAGACCCATAGATTCACACAGAGACCCGTAGACTAACACAGAGACCCGTAAACTAACACAGAGACCCGTAGACTAACACACAGAGACGCGTAGACTACACAGAGACCCATAGATTCACACAGAGACCCATAGATTCACACACAGAGACCCATAGATTCACACAGAGACCCGTAGACTAACACAGAGACACATAGATTCACACAGAGACCCATAGACTAACACAGAGACGCATAGATTCACATACAGAGACCTATAGATTCACACAGAGACCCGTAGACTAACACAGAGACCCGTAAACTAACACAGAGACCCGTAGACTAACACACAGAGACGCGTAGACTACACACAGACCCATAGATTCACACAGAGACCCATAGATTCACACACAGAGACCCATAGATTCACACAGAGACCCGTAGACTAACACAGAGACCCGTAAACTAACACAGAGACCCGTAGACTAACACACAGAGACGCGTAGACTACACACAGACCCATAGATTCACACAGAGACCCATAGATTCACACACAGAGACCCATAGATTCACACAGAGACCCATAGATTCACACAGAGACCCGGAAACTAACACAGAGACCCGTAGACTAACACAGAGACCCATAGATTCACACAGAGACCCATAGACTAACACAGAGACGCATAAATTCACACACAGAGACCCATAGATTCACACAGAGACCCGTAGACTAACACAGAGACCCATATATTTACACAGAGACCCATAGACTAATACAGAGACCCATAGATTCACACAGAGAACCGTAGACTAACACAGAGACCCATAGATTCACACAGAGACCCGTAGACTAACACAGAGACACATAGATTCACACAGAGACCCGGAGACTAACAGAGAGACGCATAGATTCACATACAGAGACCTATAGATTCACACAGAGACCCGTAGACTAACACAGAGACCCGTAAACTAACACAGAGACCCGTAGACTCACACAGAGACGCGTAGACTACACACAGACCCATAGATTCACACAGAGACCCATAGATTCACACAGAGACCCATAGATTCACACAGAGACCCGTAGACTAACACAGAGACCCGTAAACTAACACAGAGACCCGTAGACTCACACAGAGACGCGTAGACTACACACAGACCCATAGATTCACACAGAGACCCATAGATTAACACAGAGACCCATAGATTCACACAGAGACCCATAGATTCACACAGAGACCCGGAAACTAACACAGAGACCCGTAGACTAACACAGAGACCCATAATTCACACAGAGACCCATAGACTAATACAGAGACCCATAGATTCACACAGAGACCGTAGACTAACACAGAGACCCATAGATTCACACAGAGACCCATAGACTAATACAGAGACCCATAGATTCACACAGAGACCCGGAGACTAACAGAGAGACCCTAGACAACCATAGAGACCCATAGATTCACACAAAGAGACCATAGATTCACACAGAGACCCTTCGACTCACACACAGACCCGTAGACTAATACAGATACCCATACATTCACACAGAGACCCGTAGACACCCAGAGACCCATAGATTCACACACAGAGACACGCTCACCCACCCACTCATGGAGGAGCAGCAGCAGCAGCAGGATGGGAGCCTCCACTTCCAGCACCGCTTAGAGGTCACAGCTGACTGCCTCGCTGGGCTATCCACACACTTCGCCAGCCCTCCACCACCCAGCCTGCCCCCTCTTTACCCCTCCCCCCGGAGCCTGGGCCTCCCCACGTCCACTCTGCCCCAAATGAGTGTGCCTGCTGCTGGGTCTGTGGTGAACATCACCGCCGGGGAGACAAAGGCGGTCGGTCAGGGGTGGTACCACAGTGCCGGCCTCTATAGGTGCGTGAGTCGCAGCACTCACCCGACTGTCTGTTCAGGCTGCACGGGGCATGGGGAATCGTTGCCTTTGCGTTGACATTTTCAGTGAAGATTCTCGGTAAAAAAAAAACGAATTTGATAAACAAACATTTGGAATTTTTGTGCGCACAATGTTTTCTCACCTGCAACTCAATCCGTCGTGAGAATTGGAAATGCAAAGGGGGGGGGGGGGTGCAGTAACAAGCAGCCACGTGACAATTCAGCGTGGACGATTTTGTCGGAGAGCCCCTGAACTGAACCTTTGGCAGAACCCCGGGGTCCAAATAAAGAGTCTAAAAGCGTGACGTTGAATTTGGAGAGAAAACCGGAGGACCCTAGAAAAATCCACTTGAGCACGGAGAGAGAGAGAGAGAGACGCAAACTCCAAATATACAGCAGCAGGCGTCAGGGTGAAGATCGATCCCACAAACTCCTGTATACTACGCGAGGTAGTCAGCATCTCCTAGCCACTATGATGAGAGACACGCAAACTCAAAATATACAGCAGCAGCAGGCATCATCAGAGTCGGGATCAAACCCACGACCCCTGTATACCAGGCGAGGTAGTCAACATCTCCTAGCCATTGTTTCACGGCGTGCACCCTGTGTCATTTACACTTTGAATTTCGCAGCATTTCCATTCCTTCATTCTCGCAGAAATAATCTCAACGTTTGTGTCACATGACGGTTGATTTGGAGCGTTCACCGCCCTTTGGTTATAGTTGGTTTCACACAATTGAAATGTCTACTTATTTCTTTATGAATAAAATGCCGCGTCTGTTCGCCTCTTCAGGATGTACAACTTTGTTTTCCTGTTGCTCCAACTGAAAGTGCACATCAGCAAAGATAAGCCAGCAACGGTTGAAGGTTATTTTTTGTTCACCATTGGCCACCAGATTGTTTGAGAGTCTTCATCCATTCTGAAACGTGTCCCAGAGGAACGGCCACTCCCGAGATGGAGCCATGGCTCAGGCATTTGAAAGCGGAAATCTCGCTCTGAATCAGTTGGGTGGCATTTTATTCGCCTTTGTAACGCTGCCGCGTGGAACCTGCCTGGTCTATCAATCCTTGTGGAAGCTTCGGGTCTTCTCGGCCACGGTCATGCCCCTCCCTTCTCTCTGCTTGTGTAATGAGCGACTTCCACGACACGTCGTATAGAGGGTACTTCTTTATTTCTCACACTGAGCACAACACAGGCCAGCACTGGTTCTTCCTCTTCACTGAATACAACTCGAGGCAATAACACCTCCACTGGCTACACACACAGCCGATCACTCGGCGAGGTCCCCTCGCCCTCACTCGTCTCCGCCGCTGGCTGGCGGCGTGACGATGACGGCGATGGAACCAACGCAGATCTTCCACGTGGCCGGACGATGGAGAGCAATGTGGTGAACAGCGACACAGCCAGGACCCAGGACCCCTCACCCGCCCCGAGCCACACGTCCGCTCCTCCTTATATCCCCCAGGCTAAGCCCCGCCTCCGCCACGCCCTCTCGTGGAACGTTCCAGCAGGTTCCCGGAGCATCTCGGCTAGCCCCTCCTGTTACCTTTGCCCCAGATACGCCTCCTTCCCCGATTGGCTGTTACCTCTGTGGCTGTAACCGTGAAACTCTTCCCAGGCCAGCTGGTGTCACTTTGTCATGTCAACATAACCCTGTCATTACACTTGTGAAACGAGGACCCTTCAATGGAACATCAGCGTTACACAACCAACGAAAAGATAATGCGCTCGACTGATTTGGAGACCTCTGCTGTGAAACCGGAGCCGGTCATGAGCACACTGCCCAGGTATGGGAAACTCTCCACTCTCTCCACAACTGCCCATCACCGATTGGGAGTTGTGGGGTGGAGTGCCCGATGGTACAAAATGCCCAGGCAGGTGTTTCACACACGCGCACACACACAACAACAACCGCCATTCGCCACTAAGTGGCGGTGACGTCACCACGACGCTTGTGCCAGGCCATGTGCACCTTAAGGCCACGTGAAGTGTCGAACGCCCGCCGGCAGGAGGTCACACACACACAACACCAAAGTCATGGTGAGTTTGAAGTAATTCTGCGAGCAGAACTTTGAAGGTTAATTTGTATTCACATCGAGTAAAGCGCCGCCCTCATCAAACACCGAAGACGTGTCTGCGGTGTACAGTTGGCATGCTGGACTCCTCCAGGTCGCTGGTTCCATTCGATCTCCAGCAAAGCAGATTCAATGTGAGCATGCTACTTCAGTCCCACATCATCTGCCCAACCAATATTCATGGATTCATCACAGTGATTCAAGTACAAGGTCAGTGTGGTGGGTAATGTGTGGGTACGACCACTTTGTCCAGAATGTTTGACAGGTGTGGGGTAGGTTGGTCAAATGCTATTAACTCTTTAACTAAACTCTTTGTTATTTCACTGTAAGGCCCACTAAGCTATATAGCGCTTTTTTCAGAAGCAATCTGGCCACAAATGATAGCTCAACGAAGTGGCCTATCGTGTGGATATCTATAGCAGCCAAATATTCAACGCGTGTTCTAAATGTGGAGGGGAAAACCGGACGACCCGGAGAAAAATCCATGGACAACTCGGAGAAAGAGAGACACGCAAACTCCAAATATACAGAGTGGGGTGGTGGTGATGGGGGTCGCTGCGCGGGTATTTAACGGGGGCACATTCCATTAAACCCACGAATTGATGGTGTCACACTTGGACGTGACGACCAGAGGTTACTGAATATCGACAGTTTAATGATTGGGCAAGTTTCTTAAATCTGTCCAGCCAGTGGTTATCATGTTATGTGTACGCCGCAGTCTAGCGGAGGTGAGTGGTGGGTAAAGTGTGAATACGCCCAACTCTTTAAACTCCTCTGATCAGCGAAGAGGAGGCCAAACACACTCTGGAGTTCACTGGGACGGAGGCTCTTCCACCAGTAGGGCGTTAGCGAGAAATCCCTGTTGCCATTGATTTCGTCTGTGATGGTTTCTGAGAAAAGACGTGGCACAATAGCTGTTAGTTACCCCAAAAGTCGTCTTGCGTATAGATGTTAGTGTATGAACACATTGTCTGCGGAGGAGCTGGTAGGAACGTTGGGTTGCTCGTCAATGGCCAGGGTCAACGGCCATGCTTATAAGGGCTTATGATGATGATGGGCCATTGTGCCCCAGGCTGTGGTCAGATTTGTCATCTTGCACTCCAACAGCAGCGCTTAGGAGAAGCCACTGGGTGGCAGTAAGTGGCTGGGCTCAAATATCAATTGACAATTCAATTCGCGAGTGTCCATGTTGTGTTGTTGTTGCTGCTGCTGCTAAGTTCTCCCCACTCTCGTGTGAGCTTGTCCATGTTGTTGTTGTGTTGTTGCTGCTGCTGTAAGTTCTCCCCCACTCTCGTGTGAGCTTGCCCATATTGTTGTTGTGTTGTTGTTGTTGTGTTGTTGTGAGTGGNTGGCGTTGCAGCCAGTAACGAACACTGCAGTTAACACGAAGTAAAGACTTGCATGACAAATATCTGCCATCTTGTTGTTGTTGTGTGTTGTTAGATTGTTTAAATATTAACATCGTGACAAATATCTGCCATCATATGGCTGTGTTGTGGTTGTTGTGTTAAATATCTGCCATCTTGTGTGTGTGTGGTGGTGGTNGTGTTGTTAGATTGTTTAAATATAACATCGTGACAAATATCTGCCATCTTGTGTTGTGGTTGTTTTGATTTAAAGCTTTCGTGACTGCAGGGATTCACATTCTTGGTTCTTTCGGTAAAGTCACGTAGAAGGAAATAATAGAAGAAGTTTCTGTTGCAAAAAACTTAGTCGCTAATGTCCAATACTATCGGTTTAAANCAATAAANTTTCAACCTCAGAGAAGCGTCGAGAAGCACGTGGAAATTCCACATTCCCATGGCGCGAGTTTAGCCACAAGGAAGCCACAAGTCGCTGGCCAGCCTCACCACCCCCCTCGTGTGTATCGATCCCGAGGGTCGATCAGCTCTGTTACTGTATTATTGTACAGTAATAACACAGTAACCACCTTCAAGAGCCGAATGGCTCACAGGGCTATACCTAATCAATGAACTTGAACCTTGCAAACTAACTCTTGACTCTATTGTAAGCGCTGGTTAATAAGAATAAGAATGCTGTTTTGTTTTTNAATGGCACCATACAAGAGCCTTGAACATTGAGATTGGGTTGCTGCAGTGGCTAGGAGATGTTGACTACCTCGCCTGGTGTGCAGGAGGTCATGGTTCATCCGACCCTGACGCCTGCTGCTGTATATTTGGAGTTTGCGTGTCTCTCTCTCATCATCATCACGGTGGCGAGGAGATGTTAACTACCTCGCTGGTATACAGGAGTCGTGGGTTCGATCCCGACCCTGACGCCTGCTGCTGTATATTTGGAGTTTGCGTGCTCTCTCATCATCATCACGGTGGCTAGGAGATGTTAACTACCTCGCCTGGTATACAGGAGGTCGTGGGTTCGATCCCGACCCTGGCGCTTATTGTATATTTGGAGTTTGCGTGTTCTCCCATGGTCGTGTGGATTTGTCTCCGGTCATCCGGTGTTTACCTCTACGTTNAGAATCAACTTGCGTTCAGAGTATTTGGCTGCTATAANCTTACACATAGGCTGCTTTGTTGAGCTATCACTTTNGGCCAGGTCGCTTCTGTTAAAAACCGACATGACTCAGTGGCCTTATTTGTAGAAAAATAAATGTGCAAATCCTGCGGTCCGTGACAGTCACACGTGGGACCGAATGCAGTCAAGGATAGGTTCTTTTTNCAATCGACCTTCTCACTGGTTACGCTGTGAATTGTTGTTGCATTCAATCCGCACAAGCGGTGTTCATTTTAGTGATATTTTTTTGTAACGGTGAAAATATGCGTACGTCGGAAAATTAAGCGAACTTTTTCGGATAATAAACCCCCCAAACAAACGTGTAAGACGTGGCAACGCTGTGCGTTGCTGTCACCGTGAATGGTCAGCCAGAACGGCATGGAATTAGTCTTTGCCGCATGCAGAAACACTTCCTCATAGGCACACAGATCCCCGCAACCAGAGGTCGCAACCGGTACCCGATACCCGTACCCTACCGATAGCCGGCTACCCGTACCCAGCCAGGTACGGGTAGCCGTTTGCGACCCTGGTGCGGCGGGTACGGATAGGCCGTGAGTCACTGGTGAGTAACCGTTTGTCACTCATTTCGGTAGGGTACGGGTACAGGTAGGGAACGGTACCTGTACCGGCGGTACGGTACCCAATTGCGACCCTGGTGCGGCCAGGTACGGGTAAGGAATCAAAACCCGTTTGTGACCTCTGCCCGCAATGTAAAGTTTATTCACAGACCTAAGCCATTAGTGGACGGTGGAGAAAACAAACCTGGCCTTGGCAAAGCACGTGGCGTCAGTCTCGCCCGGTCATCCTCGCTGTCGATGTGATGATGTTCTAGATTTGAAGCTTCGTGACTGCAAGGATTCATACTCTTAGTTTTTTTTCGGTAAAGTCACGTAGGTGGAAGCGAATTGTAATAAAATAATAAATAAAACACGATAAATAATACAAAATAAAATAAAAANTNTAATANATAATATATNNTANTCNANATANTAAATAAATATGATATTATTTTATTTCTCTTCTACGTGACTTTACGAAAGAACCAAGAAGATGAATCCCTGCAGTCACGAAAGCTTTACATCGAAATAACAAAGCAATGGATCTTTAGAAGCGAGCGTGAAGCAATGTTCACCACAGTTGCCTCCTGGTTGTTTCCTTGAGTGACACCCTTGAAGGTAAAACCGTCGGCAAACGCGCTGACGCGCCTCTGCTCGTCGCAGTGGCGAGCTACGCGAGCGCGGCGATGCGAGACCGCGACCGGATGAGGACGACGAGGAGAGGCTGCAGATCATCGAGGAGGTGGACGAAGAGGAGGAGAAAGACGAGGTGGAGGTNCGCGCGCGNAGGATGACGAGACGAACTTAGAGGGACGGTGTCAATCCGGCGTGGACAAGACTGCCGAGGCGCTGGCAGTGCAGGACGGACATTGGCGGAGTGCGATGTGCCGGGCAGTGGGCACTCGCCGTGGTGGTGCGGTGGTGATGGCGGTGTGNCGTGTGTGNCGNTGGCGGCGGTGGCGGTAAGAGCGCACGCTCAGACTTCACAGCGTAGTTGTTAGCGTTGTGTTTAAATGAAAGGAAAAAANNACCTTAGTTCTTTCGGTAAGTCACGTAGAAGGGAAATAATAAANTAATATTAATAAAACATAATAAAATTATTCTCACGACGTTTCGGCCACAACGCAAGCAGCCGTCCTCAGGTGGAGAACAGTCTGACGAGAAGACAGACTCTATCTTCTGTCTCTCGACAGACCTGGTTTNCACCTGAGACGGCTGCTTGCGTTGTGGCGGAAACGTCGTGAGAATTATTATATTATGTTTATTTTATTATTTATTACTTCCATTCTACGTGACTTTACCGAATGAACCAAGAGATATCCTGCAGTCACGAAAGCTTTAAATCAAAAAAAAACACGTTTGTAGCATTTGTCGACTTAACAACAAGACTAAATCCACAGAGTATATGTTCTGCTCCAGCGAGCATTGAGCAGCTGTGATCGTCTCACTGGNTACCGATTCATTGCCACTGGTGGAATTTCACATTCCATGGCGTGAGAGACCAAAGCGGTGACGGGCTGAATCAACTTCCATCCCAAATGACGATTTGAACTCGCAGCTCCGATTGCGAGCCACTTTTACCCTGGGCCACGTGGCCAAACGTTATTCTGGATTGCGGCTAATTTCACCAAGCGATCGTTACGTTCAGCGGTTCGGGGGGCCAACCAGAGCGGCGTGCCACGCTTGTGGCAGCGGCATCGCAAGACACCGGCAATTGCGTATTTGCCAACGCAGCGTGGCATCTCCGTTAAGCGACGCATTCGCAGAGTGAGAAGAATGAGAGGGAGGCGTGCAACTTAGATTAAGGCCATCAGTCTAACTCCGTACTACAACAAACAAAACACGGCAAACCAAAACACTTTTCGAAAATCACCAAAAAAGCCATAAAATCTTCTTGGTTCTTTCGGTAAAGTCACGTAGAAGGAAGTAATAAATAATAAAATAAAATAAAATAATTCTCACGACGTTTCGGCCACAACACAAGCAGCCGTCCTCAGGTGAAGAACAGGTCTGTCGAGGCGACAGCGTCTAAANGAAACACCACCACGCTTGGCCATAAAAGCAATGAAACAGCGATCGTAGAACGTGACCGAATTTTCACGACAGACGACGTGAACAACACGGACCACCAAACTCGACAGCGTCCGTCACATCGGTGGATTGCGTCGTCTCTTCACGCACCACCAGCGGCCCCTCGCCCNGTGCCTCCCGCTAGGCCGAGGACTCACGGCTCGTTTGCCGCGCGCNGCTGCNGCNGCCGCCTGCTGTCGTGCCTCACTGCGGCCGCGGCTACAAGCGTCGGGCTCGCTGCGGAAGCACGTTCGCCGCCGGCACGAGGGGCCTCGCGGATCTCCACACATCACCGCGACCTCCCNGCGGCCAGGTGACTGACCCCCGTTGCGCATCGTCGCACGTCTGAATGCGTCNGTCTGAATGCATCTGTCTGAATGTGTCTGTCTGAATGCGTCTGTCTGAATGCGTCTTCTGAATGCGTCTGTCTGAATGCGTCGTCTGAATGCGTCGTCTGAATGCGTCTGTCTGAATGCGTCTGTCTGAATGCGTCTGTCTGAATGTGTCGTCTGATGCGTCTGAATGCGTCGTCTGAATGCGTCTGTCTGAATGCGTCGTCTGAATGTGTCTGTCTGAATGTCTGTCTGAATGTNTCTGTCTGAATGTGTCTGTCTGAATGCGTCTGTCTGAATGTGTCTGTCTGAATGTCCTGAATGTGTCTGTCTGAATGTGTCTGTCTGAATGTGTCTGTCTGAATGTGTCTGTCTGAATGTGTCTGTCTGAATGCGTCNGTCTGAATGCGTCGTCTGAATGTGTCTGTCTGAATGTGTCTGAATGTGTCTGTCTGAATGTGTCTGTTTGAATGTGTCTGTCTGAATGTGTNCGGGGAATAGAAGTCGCGACGCGTCGTTGAGCTGCTTGCGGAGTCGCGCTTACTCGCCCTACCAACGCCGTGCTGAAGAGCTTCATAGCTCATCTGATTCCTCCGGTAAAATTGTTTATTATTCTGATTCTCACTTCGCACCTCTGTTCCATCTTTGCGCAGAAGGTCAGCCTCCCGCTGCGCGAGCCACAAGTGCACAGAGTGTGGAGAGACTTCAAGAGCAAACACCACCTCAAGGAACACTTCCGCATCCACAGCGGTGAGTGTGGAACAATTGCGACGTTTGGCAGAACGCACCACCGACGTGATTTCCTTCATATTCTTAGGTTTTTNCGGTAAAGTCACGTAGGTAAAACATCAAAATTAATGAAAATAAATTAAAATCACGACTTGATGCAGCTAATCCGCTGTGACGGTCCACCTGATGACGGAGACTTGTGTTGCCTCCGAAACGTCGTGATTTTATTTTATTTATTTCATTAATTTTATGTTTTACCTACACGGTGACTTACTGAAAAACCTAAGAATATGATCCTTGCAGTCACGAAAGCTTCAATTCTGTGATTCCTTCCTGCGCGTGTGTCTACAGCGCAGGCCGCATTCACCGCGTCACGCGGCACTTTGGATGATGCGTTNATAATGTTTTGCTTTGACACGACGACTTTCGCGACGATATCGTCCACAATTCTGGCTGCCCACTGATGACGCTGGTTGTAGTTACTGGCGAAAACGTCGCCGCACTTGAATTGCAAATGTCGTGGTTTGCTCTCCAGCACGCCGGCGTGCTGAGCTCGTGTAACGAATCGCACGTTGTGTTTCGCGTCGCAAACTTTACGAACGGCGTGTCGGTTTTNGACGACGCGTCGTTCACACTGACGCGATGTAACCAGAAACCTCCGTCGTGCTGTGTTTGTTTGTAATTTCCAGGGNAGAAGCCGTACGGTGCCCAATTTGCAAGAAGCGCTTCTCCACTCGGCTCGTACAGCTCGCACAAGAGAGCCAACAAGTGCGTGGCTCCGTCACGGCGACGGCGCGGCGCGGGAGGCGACATCTCCAGTTGCCGCTGCNTCGACGGCTGACGCGGCAAGATGGAATGGGCCGTCGCCACGTCTCCAAAGCCACCAGAGTCAGGTCACGATGACAACGAGGACTTCCTGCGGATCAGTGACGAGGCCACGGTCGTCCGCGCAAGATCAAGACCAAAGAGCCGGATCTGCACGAGCGTTCTTCCACGTGGAAGGGCGCTCGCCACGCGTGCCGCTATCGCACGAACGTTCGAGCGCAGTACTCTGCACCAACACGAGCGCTACCTCTGCAAGGTGAACGACGAGATCGACGCGTCGCCTCAACNGCAGCGCCGCAGCCTCCGTCTCCGGCTCAACGAAAGAAGTCGAAGTCGTCGCCGGAAAGGGTTGAAAGGNAGCGGCGCTACCGACTCGAGACCAGTCGGCTTCCTGAAGTCGTACTGCTTGCCGGAAGTGTCGAGGCGAGTCCGAGGAGTCGATGAAGATGTCGTTGGCCATGAACCTCCCAGAGACGTTTNCTCCAAGTGGCTGGAGGAGAAATTCAACGCGCGGCAGAGCGCCGGAGCACGTGCGTCCGGCTCTCCCCGCGAGCTCGGCCGGCATCGCTGGCACGCCGGCCACGGCACGGAGGAAGTCCGGAGCGGCACCTGGCGGCTCGCCGACGGGTGCCCGATCGACTCGGCGNCAGGTCACGCGAGAGCGGGCAGCCGCGCGTGGCGGACGGTCCTCGCCCGCGGTCGAGACCAGGCCGGCCGCTCGACTTGTCGTGCCAAAGTTGAGCACGGCGAGGCTCGGAGAGACGGGCTTTGTCGAGTTCCACGATTCGAGCGGCGTTAGCGCCAAGAGGAGCGTTGGACTTGACTTACGCGAAGAGATCGCACGGCGAGCTGGACTCGAGTGCTTCTCACGTGACCGACGGCTCGTCGAGCAACAACGGCGTTGACCGTTTACACGAGAACAAGCCGACAATGAACACGGTCACTTCCAGCTACGGCAACGNTCCGTGCTCGCGGCCTTTCTGCGCCGTTTGATTGCGGCCCTCCACATGGTGACCCGGCCTGAGTCCCTACACGGCCTGGACCAAGCAGCCTGCTGTCCACGTGTCACCGTACAGAGGCCTTGCGGACGCGGCTGCTCTCGCCGACTTCCACGATAAGATGCGCCACTTTGCACAGGTAAGAGCAACTGCTTGAGTATCTCTGTGATATCTGTCTGCTTATATGTCTGTCTATGTTCTGGTTCTGTGTTTAATCTCTCTCTCAAATTTAGCATTCTCAGAAGAATGTAATCAAGCAGGTAGTGTTGACGTTTGTTATCCGACTCTCTGTTGTATTACATTACATTTCTAAGTATACTAGATTGTGTTTCTATTTCATTATCCTGATGACGATTGCTTGTGTTGCAATCGAAACGTCGTACGCTAGTATTTAATTTAAATTATTATTTTATCTTATACGTGACTTTACGAAAGAACCAAAGTATAAACTGCTTGGAGTTGCGCTGTTGGACTAACACGGAAGCACACGCGCACGGTGGTGCNGCCTTGTGTTNACAATTCACGTGTTGAACCTTATTCATTGTGCGGAGAGAGTAGATGCGTGAATGTTTCGTTGCTGAANTCCTTCGTATTACGTGATGTTGCGTCGAACTAGGATCCACATATTAAAGAGCGGGGTCCTCCAGATAAAATCTTGATGCAAGTGAGTCTGCCTCGGCTGATGAGACACTGTATGTCAAATATCGATCCAGAATCTGCTTGTTCTGAATCAACGCTGCTGACATTGTGCACATCCACAAGGATGTAGCTGAGTGATTGTAGCTGGGTGAGTGAGTAGCTGAGTGAGTGAGTAGCTGGTNAGTGAGTAGCTGAGTGAGTGAGTAGCTGAGTGGTAGCTGAGTGAGTAGCTGAGTAAGTGAGTAGCTGGGTGAGTGAGTAGCTGAGTGAGTGGTAGCTGGTGAGTGAGTAGCTGGTGAGTGAGTAGTGAGTGAGTGAGTGAGTGAGTAGGTGAGTGAGTGAGTAGCTGAGTGAGNAGCTGGTGGAGTGAGTAGCTGAGTGGTAGCTGAGTGAGTGAGTAGCTGAGTAAGTGAGTAGCTGAGTGAGTAGCTGAGTGAGTAGCTGAGTGNCTGAGTGAGTGAGTAGCTGAGTAAGTGAGTAGCTGAGTGAGTGAGTGAGTAGCTGAGTGGGTGAGTAGCTGAGTGAGTGAGTAGCTGAGTAAGTGAGTAGCTGAGTAAGTGAGTAGCTGAGTGGTGTAGCTGGTGAGTGAGTAGCTGGTGAGTGAGTAGCTGAGTGGTGGATAGCTGAGTGGTAGTTGAGTAGGTGGTGGCTGAGTGGGTGGATAGCTGAGTGGTAGCTGAGTGGGTGCTGAGTGGGTGGTAGCTGAGTGGGTGGCTGAGTGGTGGATGCGAGTGGGTAGCTGAGAGGCAAATACGCAAAGGAGACGAAAATTCCGTCGGTTAACCTCGCTCACCGGCGATCGCGCTCCACAGGAGAGTCTCCTGAGCGGGAGAGGAGTCCCGTGGCTCGGTCGCGGTGACAGACTCGGAGCTCCGCGCGCAAGCGCAGAGGAGGGGGAGCGTGCCGGAGCTCGTTCGCCGCGACCTGTCCGACGAAACCTTCCAGGAGAGCGGCCNGTTGTTGCCGCGGCACAAGTACGAGCACGCAGGTACGCGGCGTCGCGTCCCGCGCGCTTGCGCTCACGGCGGCGGGTTTCATCCATCGTGCGCCGCTCTCACGCGTCTTCTCCGGAGCGGAGGCAGGTGATGAATTGTAATAGGATGACGCGCGACCGTCGGCACTCGCTTAAGTTTTTAACGAAATGGAAGAATGAACGGCATGACGGACACGCCGTGTAATGAACCGCGTCGCCACTAACACGATTGTGTGCGCGNTGGCGTGTGCGTGGTGCGTGTGCGTGTGTGGNGTGTGTGGCGTGTGTGTGNGTGGTGTGTGTGTGCGTGTGTNCNTGTGTGTGTGCNTGTGTGCGTGTGTGTGTGTGCGTGTGTGTNTGTGTGTGTGCGTGTGTGTCGTGTGCGTGTGTGCGTGTGTGTGTGTGTNTGCGTGTGTNTGCGTGTGTGCGTGCNTGTGCGTGCNTGCGTGTGCTGTGTGTGTNCGTGTGTGCGTGTGTGTNTGTGTGTGTGTGTGCGTGGTTGTNTGTGTCGTGTGTGCGTGTGTGCTGTGTGTGTGCTGTGTGTGTGTGTGTGTGTNTGTGTGCGTGTGTGTGCGTGTGTGTGTNTNCGTGTGTGCNTGCGTGTGTGCGTNTGCGTGTGTGCGTGTGTGTGTGTGCNTGTGTGTGCGTGTGTGCNTGTNTGTGCTGTGTGTGCGTGGTCGTGTGTGTGTGTGTGCNTGCATGTATGTGTGTGTGTGTGTGTGTGTGTGTGGTGCGTGTGTGCGTGTGTGTGTCGTGTGTGTGTGTGTGTGCGTGTGTGCGANTGTGCGTGTGCGCGTGTGCGTGTGCGTGTGTGCGTGCGTGTGTNCGTGCGTGGCGTGCGTGCGTGTGTGCGTGCGCCNGCGTGGGTATTTTGGTTTCTGGTGTTGCTCGCCGTGTCAACGCGCTGCTCACCACCAAACCGGAGTGCAATTAGCAGCACAGCTGGTGTTTATTTGTAAAACCGATTTCATGTTGAGGCTTATCATGTCGGCGTGAAGAGTATCCCAGTGGCACCGCTGTGTTTACCGCCCCGTTTCATGCCGTCAGCCACGTGAAGTGAATCTCGCAGCCTCCCAGCCTTGCTGATGTTTTTTTTACTAAAAAAACCCGACTAACTCTTATTTTACCAGGTAAGGCCCACTGTACTATGCAGCTCTTTTNCAGAAGCGACCTTGCGATCACGAATTGTAGCCCAATTAAGTGGCTTTTCGCGTGGAAATTCACAGCAGCCAAATATCTAAATGCCTGTTTATAAATGTGGTGTGGGGGGGGGGAACCCAACACACCTGGAGGAAAACCNACGCCACCATGGGAGAGAGAACACGCAAACTGCAAATATACTTCTAGATTNGAAGCTTTCGTGACTGCAAGGATTCATACTCCTAGTTTTTTTTGGTAAAGTCACGTAGGTAAAAATGAAATTAAANTTAATAAAATAAATATAAAATCACGACGTTTNGGAGGCTGTATACAGCAAATTTGGCTGTGACGGTCCCACCTGATGACGGAGACTTGTGTTGCTCCAAAACGCCGTGATTTTATTTTATTTTATTAATTTCATTTTTNACCTACGTGACTTTACCGAAAAACTAAGAGTATGCAAATATACAGCGGCTATCAGCGCCCGGTTCGAACCACGACCTCCTGCATGCCGTGCGAGGNCGATAACCCGCCCGCCGTTCCTGTCCGTCGCAGGCAGGCGTCCCACCGCTGCGAGGTGTGCAGCAAGGCGTTCAAGCACAAGCAGCACCTGATCGAGCACTCGCGGCTGCACTCGGCGAGAAGCCGTACCGCTGCGGGCGCTGCGGCCGGCGCTTCTCGCACTCGGCGGCTACTCGCAGCACGTGCACCGCCGCTACTCGTGCTGCGGCGACCCGGGCAGCCGGCGCGCCGGNAGCGGATTTGGGGCGCCGGAGCGACGGAAGAGCTCGACGAGGGGATGAGTGCGGGCGGAGTGGAGATGCGCGGGGGGTAGTGGTGAGTGGTGGTGGTGANTGAGAGGGTTGGTGAGTGAGTGAATGAGTGGTGGTGAGTGGTGGTGATTGGTGAGGTTGGTGGGTGGTGAGTGGTGAGGTGGTGAGTGGTGTGAGTGGNTGGTGAGTGGGTGAGTNGTGATTGGTGAGGTTGGTGAGTGGTGGATGAGTGTGAGGTTGGTGAGTGGGTGNTGAGTGNGTGGTGTGGTGGTGGTGAGTGAGAGGTTGTGAGTGAGTGAATGAGTGGGTGGGTGAGTGATTGGAAGAGTCAACGGGGATGACGGTGCGGGGCGGAGGGCGGAGACGAGGCAGAGTGGAGGATGCGCGGGGGGGGGCGTGGGAAACAAAGAGAGTTCCGCCGTTGAGTTGAACCGTGCGACGGAGATGATCCTGCGATGGGTGAAGGCAAGAAACAAATGGCGGCACTGAAGGGTCGAGTGACGACGATGCGTTGTTCTTTGGTTCTTTCGGTAAAGTCGCGTCTAAAGATAAATAATAAATTAATAATAGCATAATACGACGTTTCGATCGCAACACAAGCATCATCAGGTATAATAAATAGCAACAAAAATCTAACCAGAAAACTATAGACAGACATATAAGCAGACAGACATCACCAAGATACATAGAGAGAGAGTAACACAGGCACAGAGAGGGTGATCGTCTCTGTGGCGAGGCCTTAAATAGACAGAGGGGGCGGAGCAGAGAGAGGGAGGGTTAGAGAAAAAATTACATGTCAATGAGTACGAAGAACGCGTAGTAAAGTACGCAAGCTTGAACATTAGGAGAGAGGAGAAAGAACACACTAATTAATTTGTCTATAGTTTTCTGGTTAGATTTTTGTTGCTATTCATTATACCTGATGATGATTGCTTGTGTTGCAATCGAAACGTCGTATGCTATTAATTTATTATTTTATCTTAGAGTGACATTACCGAAAGAACCAAAGAATAATTCCTGCAGTCACGAAAGCTCCAAAATTAACGATGCTTTGACTCGTGATAACTCGCCGGTCGCTCTGAGAACAAATGCGTCGCAAGCAGACCACTGCCGTGCCTGAAATGTGTTTTTGAGCAAAGGTGTTTCTGGACTAACTGAAATGCTGTTGGAATGAGTGGNTACTAGGGCGAGGTGTTTTTNCGTATTAAATGATTGCAAAGAGGTGGAAAACGGAGTTAGGAATGGCATGTTAAATGTGGATAGGAACATCTGTAGATGGAAGATACAAGAACGATCTGGAAAAAGCCTTTTATGTGCACATTTTAAAAANAATAAGTTTTCTACCAGTGCCGTCTTTTACAAAGCAGCGTTACTCAATGTTTAAATGTTAAAGGTTTGCTTTCGCTAGTCTTGAAAGATAAAAGTATTCTGCTAAACTTTCACGCAGTGTTATTTGACATAGCATGCAGCTTGTGTGTTGTGCAATTCCTCCTCGGTTGTTGTCTCTCTGAAGCTGCGGTGTTTGTTTGTTTACACGTCATCTCTGTAGTTTATTCATTCCGTTTACATGCAAGTAGAATGACGTTGTTGTTGTTCTNCTTGTTCTTTCGGTAAAGTCACGTAGAAGGGAAATAATAAATAATAAAATAAACATAATAAATAATTCTCACGACGTTTCGGCCACACCGCAAGCTTTCCGACTGTCTTTCCGACAGACCTGTTCATTCAGACGCTGTCTTTCCGACAGACCTGTTCTTCACCTGAGGACGGCTGCTTGCGCTGTGGCCGAAACGTCGTGAAAATTATTTATGTTTTTTTTTTATTATTTATTATTTCCCTTCTACGTGACTTTACCGAAAGAACCAAGAAGATGAATCCCTGCAGTCACGAAAGCTTTAAATCGAAATTTAAAGTTGTTGTTTACAATTGCAGCCAGAACATGAGTCAGTATTAATACTGTTTGAGCAAGATATTTGTAACGTTTTAACAAACGTCCAGACCACTCACTGGCCTGCGTTGTACTGCGCGTACTATTTTAGCGGTGTATTTTAGCGATGTATTTTAGCGTTCTCTTTGCAAGTTGCTGTTTGACAAACGTCGATTTCTCCTGGATGTACAACCCGTTTTTAACGAGCTCCATTTGAATACATTTTGTTTACCGACGCAGCCAAGGCTGCCAAGACTTGAATTTCTACATTAAAACTCAGAAATAAATCTCACCGTCTTTATCGTAATGATCGCATTGCTCTGCAATGCTGGCGAGGGGTGTCGGTGTGCAACTCCCGTATGCGCGATCCTCTCTTAGGACAAGAGACGCACACTTCCATTTCTTGCGCTTATCCAGAGTTCGAAGTTAACGTTCTCCNATTAAGTAAACAGAAGCATGATAATTGTTTTTNACCCTTCTATCTGGCAACAAAACTGTGACCTTTTTTACAAGGAGTCATGTTTGCATAGACCACAATACCTGCAGTCGTAATGCAAACAAAACACAACTCTGATAATGTATGCACTGTCCTTGAAGTTATTGGTCCACACCCGAGACAGCTTTCCTTAGAGCCTAGTCTCACATGGGTTGGACCAGATGATGCCAAAAGGCGTACAACTCAAAGACAATGCACCATCAGAGTATGAGAGCTCGGGTAAGCATTTACATCATTGGAACCTCATTTGCCAGTAAAAATAGAATTGTTTTTNGTACCCTTCTATCTGGCAACAAACTGACACCTTTTTACATGTTGCCATGTTTGCATAGACCACAATACCTGCAGTCAGAATGCAAACAAAACACACAACTCTGATAGTGTATCCACTGTCCTTGAAGTTGATTGGTCCACACCCGAGACAGCTTAGTCTCGCCCTCGACGAACGACCACTGCAGACCACCTCGTTCTCTTCACACCACCCCAGGTCTTGATTGTCAACCCTCACCCGGGTGCTCACCGGCTCGAAGCGTCGTGGTTAGAGCGACTTTGACTGGGGCCGTGGGTGCTCACAGCGCGGCTCTGTGAGTCAGCCCACGTTCAAGGCTAGTGTGATTGTTGCACTCGAATGAGCGTTGGGCAGTGCAGAGGTCGCAACCGGGTACCGATACCCGTACCTACCCGATACCCGGCTACCCGTACCGACCGGGTACGGGTAGCCGTTCGCGACCCTGGTGCGGCCAGGTACGGGTAAGGAAACAAAACCCGTTTGCGACCTCTGGGCAGTGTCCCATCTAATAATAATTCAAAACAATAGATACATCATGTGCCTGCAGAGCTGTGAGTCGGTGGTGGACATGTGCACATTGCCACAGCAGGGTGGGTGTATTGTATAGGCCGCAGACTTCTTCATCGCAAGGCCACCAGCGACATGACGCAAATGTGAAAACACCCCCCCCCCCCCAATCATGCTGCTGTCGAAATCCCAAATGGTTTCAAGCGTGTGGCGGCCCTCACCACTACTGATGATGCCTTCATGGCGAAAGTGGTCCCCCCTATGAGAATGAGTGAAAAACACCGGTACAGGACAACCTCTGTTTGCTTTCCACAAAGTAGTACTCGCTTTATCGACCCCCGAGAGATGATTTTTAAAATTACAACTTTTTGATGGGCAATCTGTGCCCCAGCCACCGGCGCTGTGTCCGATTCTACGACCTGAAACTTCTTTCAAACGGTCACAAAAGGTTTCCCACCCGATGTGTTGACGGCACTGAGCGAGCGGTGGGCATCGCAGCCATCCACGACAGGGGCTAAGTCTTCCTCAAGTACAACGCTGCTGACTTCACCACCAAAAANTGAACCCGTAAAAACAAAGTTTTCACGATAAATCCTTTATATGTGTGGCGGCTACTAGAGTCCTCTCGTCCTCTGGCTTGAGATGGCTGTCACTTATGGGTCAGATGATTGCATGGCACCATTAAGCAATTGGTAATTAAATATAATATTTTNGTCCTAAAAGTGTAAAATTTTGGGAAAAAATTTCACGAACATTAATTGTCACGCACAACGAGTCTGTGTGGAAAATGTCAGCTCGATTGGATCACGGGAAGTGGCTAAAAACGACCGAAAGATTTGCACGGTCCTAAGCAAGCAAGCGAACTTAATATAAAGGATTTAAACAAGTAACCCGTAAAAACAAAGTTTTTCACTATAAATCCTTTATATGTGTGGCGACTACTAGAGTCCTCTCGTCCTCTGGCTTGAGATGGCTGCCACCTATGGGTCAGATGATTGCATGCAGCATTAAGCAATTGGTAATGAAATATTTTAAAAAATTTCCCTAAAAAGTGAAAATTTGTGAAAAAAATTTCAC
This sequence comes from Lethenteron camtschaticum, assembly GCA_018977245.1. Classification (NCBI taxonomy): domain Eukaryota; kingdom Metazoa; phylum Chordata; class Hyperoartia; order Petromyzontiformes; family Petromyzontidae; genus Lethenteron; species Lethenteron camtschaticum. The sequence continues at coordinate 3,970 of WFAB01002903.1, read as the reverse complement.
GAACATTAATTGTCACGCACAACGAGTCTGTGTGCAAAATGTCAGCTCGATTGGATCAGGGAGTGGGTTAAAACACGACCGAANGATTTGCACGGTCCTAAGCAAGCAAGCAAGTGAACTTAATATAAAGGATTTTAAAANGATGCTTCCCGATGTATTGACCCTGTAAAAGTCGAGTCATTCCGTGACCAAGATCTGGATTCGCAGCCTGCGATTGCCCAGCTTCTGCACTCTTGCCAAAGTGCAACAGTTGATGAACTACCTATTGGAAATTATTGATCGGACTAAACATCATTTGATCCACCGTAGGAATGCGATTGGCCACTGCTGCACTATGCAACAGTGCAACAGTTGATGAACTACCCATTGGGAATTATTGATCGACTAAACATCATTTGATCCACCGTAGGAATGCGATTGGCCACTGCTGCACTATGCAACAGTGCAACAGTTGATGAACTACCCATTGGGAATTATTGATCGGACTAAACATCATTTGATCCACCGTAGGAATGCGATTGGCCACTGCTGCACTATGCAACAGTGCAACAGTTGATGAACTACCATTGGAATTATTGATCGGACTAAACATCATTTGATCCACCGTAGGAATGCGATTGGCCACTGCTGCACTATGCAACAGTGCAACAGTTGATGAACTACCCATTGGGAATTATTGATCGGACTAAACATCATTTGATCCACCGTAGGAATGCGATTGGCCACTGCTGCACTATGCAACAGTTGATGAACTACCCATTGGGAATTATTGATCGGACTAAACATCATTTGATCCACCGTAGGAATGCATTGGCCACTGCTGCACTATGCAACAGTGCAACAGTTGATGAACTACCCATTGGGAATTATTGATCGGACTAAACATCATTTGATCCACCGTAGGAATGCGATTGGCCACTGCTGCACTATGCAACAGTTGATGAACTACCCATTGGAATTATTGATCGGACTAAACATCATTTGATCCACCGTAGGAATGCGATTGGCCACTGCTGCACTATGCAACAGTTGATGAACTACCCATTGGAATTATTGATCGACTAAACATCATTTGATCCACCGTAGGAATGCAATTGGCCACTGCTGCACTATGCAACAATGCAACAGTTGATGAACTACCCATTGGAATTATTGATCGGACTAAACATCATTTGATCCACCGTAGGAATGCGATTGGCCACTGCTGCACTATGCAACAGTGCAACAGTTGATGAACTACCCATTGGAATTATTGATCGGACTAAACATCATTTGATCCACCGTAGGAATGCGATTGGCCACTGCTGCACTATGCAACAGTGCAACAGTTGATGAACTACCCATTGGGAATTATTGATCAGACTAAACATCATTTGATCCACCGTAGGAATGCGAAATTTCCACTCGTGGCTCTGAGGATAAGCACCAATATATAAAGTGTAATCCCTGCAAGCGCTTCCAGGCTGTGCTGACTCTGTAGCTATCACAGCGGTTGAAATTAATTGTATTTTTCTCAATTTCGATTGATTCTCTAATTAGTCTTGGCCAGTAATAATTCGCTTCTGCATAACACTTCCACGTTATCAAAATTAGTTGAATGCCTTGTTGGCAAGCATGCTCTGTCACTGTTGACAGCTGTGTTTGAGATGTAATTACCAGTCAACATCTCATTTGGGTCATTTTTATGTACCTTATACTGTATGAGATTTCTGATAATTTACATAACCAATACATTTTTCACTTTGTTTATGTAGATCGCTCGAATGCCAACGCGAGTGTTTAGTGTTGATGGCGAGTTTAGTAATTAGTCGTACGTACGGTAAAAAAAAGTTTTCCTAAAAAAATCTCTCCGCCTTGGAGCCAATCACAGTTGAGTGTCTCGCCTGTCACGTGACGCGGCGGTTTGTTTTCCCGCCAAATTTTCTGGCTCCTAACGTCTGAGAATTTTATTATTGTTTTATTTTATTATTTTATTATTTCCCTTCTACGTGACTTTACCAAAGAACCAAAGAGTATAACACCTCTCAGAATTAAGAGAAAAGTAATTTCATTCGTGAATGATGAATATTATTCTTGTGTAGCTTGTAAAAAAATACATTTTATTATATTGTTTTCATCTACGTGACTTTACCTAAAGAACCAAAGAGTATAAACCTCCAGATATTAAGAGAAAAGTTATTTCATTCGTGAATGATGAAATTATTTCTTGTTAGCCTTTAAAAAATAACATTTATTACATATGTTTTTCATCTACGTGACTTTACCTAAAGAACCAAAGAGTGTAAACCTCCAGATATTAAGAGATAAAGTAATTTCATTCGTGAATGAATATTATTTCTTGTTAGCCTTGTAAAAAATACATTTTACTATATTTTTTTCATCTACGTGACTTTACCTAAAGAACCAAAGAGTATAACCTCCAGAGTATTAAGGAAAAGTAATTTCATTCGTGAATGATGAATTTGTATTTCTTGTTAGCCTTGTAAAAAATAACATTTTTCATTATGACTTACCTGCTAAAGTGTTATTACGATTTGACATAATTACAATAAAAATGCCAAATATTAGACTCATATTAGAAAGAATTCATTATGATATTACTTAGCTGAACTTATATTTTCAACGGATTACTAAGAAAAAGAGTATAACTCCAGATATTAGAGAAAATACATTGTGAATGATAATTTATTTCTTTAAATCTTATTTAATTCTTACGTGATACTCAGCCAAAAGTTGACCTCGATAAACTTTCTGATGATAATATTATTCTTGTGGGAGCTGTGCAAAACAGCATCTTTATATACTACGTTCTAAAGACCAAAAAGTGTATTGAATATTTAAATGACATAATTTTACATTAAACTAAAAAAATAATCTTAATTTTCCGGCCCTGCCCATGTGCAGCCTTCATTGTGTTGGGGGTAGTGTGAGTGTAGTGTGGTGTGTGGAGTTGTCAGTGTGTGAGTTTGTCAGTGTGTGAGATTGTCAGTGTGTGAGTTTGTGTGTGAGATTGTCAGTGTGTGTGTCAGTGTGTGAGAGTGTGAGTGAGAGTGTGTCAGTGTGAGTCAGTGTGTGAGAGTGTGAGAGTGATTGTGAGATGTGAGTGAGAGTGTGTCAGTGTGAGTGTGAGTGTGTGAGTGTGAGATTGTAGTGTGAGTGAGTGAGTGGTGAGTGTAGATGTAGTGTGAGTGATGAGTGTGTGAGTGTGAGATTGTAGTTGTGATGTGAGATTGTGAGTGAGAGATTGTCAGTGTGTGTGAGTGTGAGATTGTAGTGTGGTGAGTGGAGATTGTCAGTGTGTGAGATTGTAGTGTGTGTGAGTGTGAGATTGTAGTAGTGTGTGAGTGAGAGATTGTAGTGTGTGAGATTGTAGTGTGTAGTGAGTGTGAGATGTGTAGTGTGTGTGAGTGTGAGATTGTAGTGAGTGTGAGTGTGAGATGTAGTGTGTGAGTGTGAGATTGTAGTGTGTGTGAGTGGAGAGTAGTGTGTGTGAGTGAGAGATGTAGTGTGTGTGAGTGTAGTGTGGTGAGTGTGGATTGTAGAGTGTGTGAGATTGTGAGTGTGTGAGTGTAGTGTGAGTGAGTGAGTGTGTGAGTGTGAGATTGTGAGTGTGAGTGTGTCAGTGAGTGTGAGTGAATGAGTGTGAGATTGTGAGTGAGATTGTGAGTGTGAGATTGTCAGTGTGTGAGTGAGATTGTGAGTGAGAGATTGTGAGTGAGTGTGTAAGAGTAGTGAGTGAGAGTGTGAGTGTGTAGAGTGTGTGATAGTGAGAGTGTGTAAGAGTGAGAGATAGTGAGTGAGTGAGAGATAGTGTGAGAGATAGTGAGTGAGTGATTGTGAGTAGTGAAAGTGAGTGTGAGTAGTGTGTGAGTTAGTGATATGATTGTGGTGACACTGACCGCTGGCGAATCGTCGAGGCCGCCATCTTGTCCCCCTCACGACTCTAAAATGGCCGCCAGCGAAGAGGGGG
>WFAB01002902.1:0-24395 GCA_018977245.1 Lethenteron camtschaticum | reverse complement strand
TTCTTCAGAGCGTGGTTCTCGAGTTCTTCATCGCCAAGGGATCAGGTTCTGAAGAACCAACTGCGTCACTGGGTTCTTCAGACGCGTGGTTCTCGAGTTCTTCATCGCCAAGAGGATCAGGTTTCAACTGGCACGGGTTCTTCATCGAGAGGGATCAGTCGAAGAACCCAACTGCGCTCACTGGGTTCTCCAGAGCCGTGGTTCTCGAGTTCTTCATCGCCAAGAAGGATCAGGTTCTGAAGAACCACTGCGTCACTGGGTTCTTCAGACGCGTGGTTCTCGAGTTCTTCATCGCCAAGGGACAGGTTCTGAAGAACCAACTGCGCCACTGGGTTCTTCAGACACGTGTTCTCGAGTTCTCATCGCCACGGGGATCAGGTTCTGAAGAACCAACTGCGTCACTGGGTTCTTCAGATGCGTGGTTCTCGAGTTCTTCACGCCAAGAGGATCAGGTTTGAAGAACCAACTGCGCCACTGGGTTCTCAGACGCGTGGTTCTTGAGTTCCTCATCGCCAAGAGGATCAGGTTTGAAGAACCAACTGCGTCACTGGGTTCTTCAGATGCGTGGTTCTCGAGTTCTTCATCGCCACGGGGACAGGTTCTGAAGAACCAACTGCGTCACTGGGTTCTTCAGATGCGTGGTTCTTGAGTTCCTCATCGCCAAGAGGATCAGGTTCTGAAGAACCAACTCTGCCACTGGGTTCTTCAGACGCGTGGTTCTCGAGTTCTTCACCGCCGAGAGGATCAGGTTCTGAAGAACCAACTGCGCCACTGGGTTCTTCAGATGCGTGGTTCTCGAGTTCCTCATCGCCACGGGGATCAGGTTCTGAAGAACCAACTGCGTCACTGGGTTCTTCAGACGCGTGGTTCTCGAGTTCCTCATCGCCACGGGGATCAGGTTCTGAAGAACCAACTGCGTCACTGGGTTCTTCAGACGCGTGGTTCTCGAGTTCTTCATCGCCAAGAGGATCAGGTTTTGAAGAACCAACTCTGCCACTGGGTTCTTCAGACGCGTGGTTCTCGAGTTCTTCATCGCCAAGGGGATCAGGTTCTGAAGAACCAACTCTGCCACTGGGTTCTCAGATGCGTGGTTCTCGAGTCCTTCACCGCCACGGGGATCAGGTTCTGAAGAACCAACTGCGCCACTGGGTTCTTCAGACGCGTGGTTCTCGAGTTCCTCATCGCCACGGGGATCAGGTTCTGAAGAACCAACTGCGCCACTGGGTTCTTCAGACGCGTGGTTCTCGAGTTCTTCATCGCCAGAGGATCAGGTTCTGAAGAAACCAACTGCGCCACTGGGTTCTTCAGATGCGTGGTTCCTGAGTTCTCATCGCCACGGGGATCAGGTTCTGAAGGACCAACTGCGTCACTGGGTTCTTCAGACGCGTGGTTCTCGAGTTCTTCATCGCCAAGGGATCAGGTTCTGAAGAACCAACTGCGTCACTGGTTCTTCAGACGCGTGGTTCTCGAGTTCTCTCAACTACGTGGACCAGGATTTTTCAGGTCCGAAGAACCGACGTTCGCTCAACGTTCAAAGTTGTCGAAGGAACGTTGGAAGGGGTCACGGGGGAGAAGCGACGTTCGCTCACGTTCAAAGTCGTCGAATGGAGCTTTGGAAGGGTCACGGGGGGAGAACGACGTTCGCTCAACGTTCAAAATGTCAGAGGAACGTTGGCAGGGGTCACGGGGGGAGAAGCGACGTTCGCTCAACGTTCAAAGTCGTCGAATGGAACTTTGAAGGGGTCACGGGGGAGAAGCGACGTTCACCCAACGTTCAAAGTTGTCGAATGGAACGTTGGAAGGGGTCACGGGGGGAGAAGCGACGTTCACTCAACGTTCAAAGTCGTCGAATGGAACGTTGGAAGGGGTCACGGGGGGAGAAGCGACGTTCACTCAACGTTCAAAGTCGTCGAATGGAACTTGGAAGGGGTCACGGGGGGAGAAGCGACGTTCACTCAACGTTCAAAGTCGTCGAATGGAACGTTGGAAGGGGTCACGGGGGGAGAAGCGACGTTCACTCAACGTTCAAAGTCGTCGAAGGGAACGTTGGAAGGGGTCACGGGGGGAGAAGCGACGTTCACTCAACGTTCAAAGTTGTCGAATGGAACGTTGGAAGGGGTCACGGGGGGAGAAGCGACGTTCACCCAACGTCAAAGTCGTCGAATGGAACTTGGGAAGGGTCACGGGGGGAGAAGCGACGTTCACCCAACGTTCAAAGTTGTCGAATGGAACGTTGGAAGGGGTCACGGGGGGAGAAGCGACGTTCGCTCAACGTTCAAAGTCGTCGAATGGAACGTTGGAAGGGGTCACGGGGGGAGAAGCGACGTTCGCTCAACGTTCAAAGTTGTCGAATGGAACGTTGGAAGGGGTCACGGGGGGAGAAGCGACGTTCGCTCAACGTTTAAAGTTGTCGAATGGAACGTTGGAAGGGGTCACGGGGGGGAGAAGCGACGTTCGCTCAACGTTCAAAGTCGTCGAATGGAACTTTGGAAGGGGTCACGGGGGGAGAAGCGACGTTCACCCAACGTTCAAAGTTGTCGAATGGAACTTTGGAAGAGGTCACGGGGGGAGAAGCGACGTTCACTCAACGTTCAAAGTTGTCGAGCAGAACTTTGGAAGGGTCACGGGGGAGAAGCGACGTTCACTCAACGTTCAAAGTTGTCGAGAGGAACGTTGGAAGGGTCACGGGGGGAGAAGCGACGTTCACTCAACGTTCAAAGTCGTCGAATGGAACTTTGGAATGGGTCACGGGGGGAGAAGCGACGTTCACCCAACGTTCAAAGTCGTCGAATGGAACTTTGGAAGGGGTCACGGGGGGAGAAGCGACGTTCGCCCAACGTTCAAAGTTGTCAAATGGAGCTTGGAAGGGGTCACGGGGGGAGAAGCGACGTTCACCCAACGTTCAAAGTTGTCGTTGGGAACTTTGGAAGGGGTCACGGGGGAGAAGCGACGTTCGCTCAACGTTCAAAGTCGTCGAATGGAACGTTGGAAGGGGTCACGGGGGGAGAAGCGACGTTCACCCAACGTTCAAAGTCGTCGAGAGGAACGTTGGAAGGGGTCACGGGGGGAGAAGCGACGTTCACCCAACGTTCAAAGTTGTCCAATGGAACGTTGGAAGGGGTCACGGGGGGAGAAGCGACGTTCGCTCAACGTTCAAAGTCGTCGAATGGAACGTTGGAAGGGGTCACGGGGGGAGAAGCGACGTTCACCCAACGTTCAAAGTTGTCGAATGGAACGTTGGAAGGGGTCACGGGGGGAGAAGCGACGTTCACTCAACGTCAAAGTCGTCGAAGGGAACTTTGGAAGGGGTCACGGGGGGAGAAGCGACGTTCACCCAACGTTCAAAGTCGTCGAATGGAACGTTGGACGGGGTCACGGGGGGAGAAGCGACGTTCACCCAACGTTCAAAGTTGTCGAGAGGAACGTTGGACGGGGTCACGGGGGGAGAAGCGACGTTCACCCAACGTTCAAAGTCGTCGAATGGAACGTTGGAAGGGGTCACGGGGGAGAAGCGACGTTCACCCAACGTTCAAAGTCGTCGAAGGGCTCCCCTCCTACGAGGTCACCGAGGTCACGGAGGTCACCGAGGGTGGCGAGGTTACCAAAGTCACCGAGGTCACTGAGGGTGGCGAGGTCACTGAGGTCACCAAAGTCACTGAGGTCACCGAGGGCGGCGAGGTCACCGAGGTCACAGAGGTCAGCGAGGTCACTGAGGTCACTGAGGACACCGAGGTCACCGAGGTCACCGAGGACACCGAGTCACAGAGGTCACATAGGTCGGCGAGGTCACTGAGGTCACGAGGACACCGAGGTCACCGAAGTCACCGAAGTCACCGAGGTCACCGATGTCTCCGAGGTCACCGGAGGTCACCGTGGTCACCAAGGTCACCGAGGTCACCGAGGTCACCGTCCCAGGGAGCGACGCGGATGTGCGGCCGCGACTTCATCCGCGCGGTCATCCTCACCTGCGGCGCCGCCACGTGGAAGGGGTCCACGGCCGTCGCTCCTCCACCTCCTCCACCACCTCGTCCACCACCTCCACCTCCTCCACCTCTACCTCGTCCACCACCTCCTCCTGCTGCTGATGATGCTGCTGATGATGCTGCTGATGATGCTCCTCCTGTTCATCGTCGTCGCAGGCCTCCTCGTCGTGTCCAGGAGGTAGCGTCGGCGTTGATGTTGTTGTCGTTGTTGTCGTTGTTGTTGTTGTTGACGTTGTTGACGACGTCGTCGTTGTTGACGTTGTTGCCGTTGGGAGTGGCGTGAGGAGGTGGAGGTGGTGGAGGAGGTGGTGGAGGTGGAGGAGGAGGAGGTGGAGCTGGAGGAGGAGGAGATGGTAGAGATGGAGGAGGTGGAGGAGGAGGAGGAGGTGGTGGTGGTGGAGGTGGTGGTGGAGGTGGTGGTGGAGGTGGAGGAGGAGGAGGTGGAGCTGGAGGAGGAGGAGATGGTAGAGATGGAGGAGGTGGAGGAGGAGGAGGAGGTGGTGGTGGTGGAGGTGGTGGTGGAGGTGGTGGTGGAGGTGGAGGAGGAGGAGGTGGAGCTGGAGGAGGAGGAGATGGTAGAGATGGAGGAGGTGGAGGAGGAGGAGGAGGTGGTGGTGGTGGAGGTGGTGGTGGAGGTGGTGGTGGAGGTGGTGGTGGAGGAGATGAAGGAGATGGAGGAGGAGGAGATGGAGGAGGTGGAGGAGGAGGAGGAGGTGGAGCTGGAGGAGGAGGTGGAGATGTAGGAGGTGGAGGTGGAGGAGGTGGGAGGAGGTGGAGGAGGAGGTGGAGAGGAGGTGGGAGGTGGAGGAGGTGGAGGAGGTGGAGGTGGAGATGGAGGAGGAGGTGGTGGAGGTGGTGGAGGAGATGGAGGAGATGGTGATGGAGGAGGAGGTGGAGGTGGAGGAGGAGGAGGTGGAGGAGGTGGAGGAGTGGGAGGAGGTGGTGGAGGAGATGGAGGAGGAGGTGGTGGAGGAGAGTTGATTAGTCCACACCCGAGACAGCTTTCCTTAGAGCCCAGTCTCACATGGTCCTTGAAGTTGATTGGTCCACACCCGAGACAGCTTTCCTTAGAGCCTAGTCTCACATGGTCCTTGAAGTTGATTGGTCCACACCCGAGACAGCTTTCCTTAGAGCCTAGTCTCACATGGTCCTTGACGTTGATTGGTCCACACCCGAGACAGCTTTCCTTAGAGCCTAGTCTCACATGGTCCTTGAAGTTGATTGGTCCACACCCGAGACAGCTTTCCTTAGAGCCTAGTCTCACATGGTCCTTGAAGCTGATTGGTCCACACCCGAGACAGCTTTCCTTAGAGCCTAGTCTCACATGGTCCTTGAAGTTGATTGGTCCACACTCGAGACAGCTTTCCTTAGAGCCTAGTCTCACATGGTCCTTGAGGTTGATTGGTCCACACCCGAGACAGCTTTCCTTAGAGCCTAGTCTCACATGGTCCTTGACGTTGATTGGTCCACACCCGAGACAGCTTTCCTTAGAGCCTAGTCTCACATGGTCCTTGGCGTTGATTGGTCCACACCCGAGACAGCTTTCCTTAGAGCCTAGTCTCACATGGTCCTTGAAGTTGATTGGTCCACACCCGAGACAGCTTTCCTTAGAGCCTAGTCTCACATGGTCCTTGAGGTTGATTGGTCCACACCCGAGACAGCTTTCCTTAGAGCCTAGTCTCACATGGTCCTTGAAGTTGATTGGTCCACACCCGAGACAGCTTTCCTTAGAGCCTAGTCTCACATGGTCCTTGAAGTTGATTGGTCCACACCCGAGACAGCTTTCCTTAGAGCCCAGTCTCACATGGTCCTTGAATTGATTGGTCCACACCCGAGACAGCTTTCCTTAGAGCCTGGTCTCACATGGCCCTTGAAGCTGATTGGTCCACACCCGAGACAGCTTTCCTTAGAGCCTAGTCTCACATGGTCCTTGAAGTTGATTGGTCCACACTCGAGACAGCTTTCCTTAGAGCCTAGTCTCACATGGTCCTTGAGGTTGATTGGTCCACACCCGAGACAGCTTTCCTTAGAGCCTAGTCTCACATGGTCCTTGAAGTTGATTGGTCCACACCCGAGACAGCTTTCCTTAGAGCCTAGTCTCACATGGTCCTTGAAGTTGATTGGTCCACACCCGAGACAGCTTTCCTTAGAGCCCAGTCTCACATGGTCCTTGAAGTTGATTGGTCCACACCCGAGACAGCTTTCCTTAGAGCCTGGTCTCACATGGCCCTTGAAGCTGATTGGTCCACACCCGAGACAGCTTTCCTTAGAGCCTAGTCTCACATGGTCCTTGAAGCTGATTGGTCCACACCCGAGACAGCTTTCCTTAGAGCCTAGTCTCACATGGTCCTTGAAGCTGATTGGTCCACACCCGAGACAGCTTTCCTTAGAGCCTAGTCTCACATGGTCCTTGAAGTTGATTGGTCCACACCCGAGACAGCTTTCCTTAGAGCCTAGTCTCACATGGTCCTTGAAGTTGATTGGTCCACACCCGAGACAGCTTTCCTTAGAGCCTAGTCTCACATGGTCCTTGAAGTTGATTGGTCCACACCCAGAGACAGCTTTCCTTAGAGCCTAGTCTCACATGGTCCTTGAAGTTGATTGGTCCACACCCGAGACAGCTTTCCTTAGAGCCTAGTCTCACATGGTCCTTGAAGTTGATTGGTCCACACCCGAGACAGCTTTCCTTAGAGCCTAGTCTCACATGGTCCTTGAAGTTGATTGGTCCACACCCGAGACAGCTTTCCTTAGAGCCTAGTCTCACATGGTCCTTGAAGTTGATTGGTCCACACCCGAGACAGCTTTCCTTAGAGCCTAGTCTCACATGGTCCTTGAAGTTGATTGGTCCACACCCGAGACAGCTTTCCTTAGAGCCTAGTCTCACATGGTCCTTGAAGTTGATTGGTCCACACCCGAGACAGCTTTCCTTAGAGCCTAGTCTCACATGGTCCTTGAAGTTGATTGGTCCACACCCGAGACAGCTTTCCTTAGAGCCTAGTCTCACATGGTCCTTGAAGTTGATTGGTCCACACCCGAGACAGCTTTCCTTAGAGCCTAGTCTCACATGGTCCTTGACGTTGATTGGTCCACACCCGAGACAGCTTTCCTTCGAGCCTAGTCTCACATGGTCCTTGAAGTTGATTGGTCCACACCCGAGACAGCTTTCTTAGAGCCTAGTCTCACATGGTCCTTGAGTTGATTGGTCCACACCCGAGACAGCTTTCCTTAGAGCCTAGTCTCACATGGTCCTTGAAGTTGATTGGTCCACACCCGAGACAGCTTTCTTAGAGCCTAGTCTCACATGGTCCTTGAAGTTGATTGGTCCACACCCGAGACAGCTTTCCTTAGAGCCTAGTCTCACATGGTCCTTGAAGTTGATTGGTCCACACCCGAGACAGCTTTCCTTAGAGCCTAGTCTCACATGGTCCTTGAAGTTGATTGGTCCACACCCGAGACAGCTTTCCTTAGAGCCTAGTCTCACATGGTCCTTGAAGTTGATTGGTCCACACCCGAGACAGCTTTCCTTAGAGCCTAGTCTCACACGGTCCTTGAAGTTGATTGGTCCACACCCGAGACAGCTTTCCTTAGAGCCTAGTCTCACTTGGTCCTTGAAGTTGATTGGTCCACACCCGAGACAGCTTTCCTTAGAGCCTAGTCTCACATGGGTTGGACTAGATGACGCCAAAAGGCGCACAACTCAAAGACAGCATCACCATCAGAGTATTGAGAGCTCGGGGTGAAGCATTTACACCATTGGAACCTCATTTGCCAGTTACAAAATATGATCATTGTTTTTTTTACCCTTTTATCTGGCAACAGAAAATAACCAATTATCATATTTTTTACTGGCAAATGAGGTTCCAATGTTCATCTTCTTGGTTCTTTCGGTAAAGTCACGTAGAAGGGAAATAATAAAATAATAAAAATAAAACATTATAAAATACAATTTTTACGACGTTTCGGCCACAACGCAAGCAGCCGTCCTCAGGTGAAGAACAGGTCTGTCCAGAAGTCATTCAGACGCTGTCTTATCGACAGAGCTGGTCTCCACCTGAGGATGGCTGCTTGCGTTGTGGCCGAAACGTCGTGAGAATTGTTTTTGATTATGTTTTATTTTAATTATTTAATGTTTTATTTTTATTATTTTATAACGTTGTATTTTTATTATTATTTTATTTATTATTTTAATGTTTTATTTTTATTATTTAACGTTTTATTTTTATTATTTTATAACGTTGTATTTTTTTTATTTTAATGTTTTATTTTTATTATTTAACGTTTTATTTTTATTATTTTAGAACGATTTATTTTATTATTTTATTATGTTTTATTTTATTATTTAACGTTTTATTTTTATTATTTTAGAACGATTTATTTTTATTATTTTATTATGTTTTATTTTTATTATTTAACGTTTTAGTTTTATTATTTTAGAACGTTTTATTTTTATTTTATTACGATTTATTTTATTATTTTATTGTTTTATTTGTATTATTTTATTTTTATTATTTTAATGTTTTATTTTTATGATTTTATTACGTTTTATTTTTATTGTTTTATAACGTTTTATTTTTTATAATTTTATAACGTTTTATTTTTATTATTTTATTTTTATTATTAATAAAATGTTTTATTTTTATTATTTATAACGTTTTATTTGTATTATTTTGTTTTGTTTAATTTCTATTATGTTTAATTTTTATTCTTTTATTATTTCCCTTCCACGTGACGACTTTACCGAAAGAACCAAGAAGATGAATCCCTGCAGCTGCCGTCACGAAAGAAGCTTTACATCGAAATATTTTTCCAAAGGTCAATAACATCTTTCCAATGATTCCTCAGTTTGTACCCATCATCGTCACGGTTCAAATTATGTCTGTGTTTGTATATCTGAATGGCTTCGTGTACAAACCTTTGATGGGAGCCAGAGGGTTATTCCTAATCGATGACACTGAGATCCGATTTGAAGTTGTTACGTTGAGTAACGATGAATTGTGTTCATTTTCTTGGTTCAATCGAAAAATAAATGGGTGTTTGCGCTCAATTAGTGCCCGTGGCTGAGATATTGAAAGTCTCTCTCTCACCTCCCTTGGTTGTGCAGATCAGCAGCATCAACAACAGCAGCATCAGCAGCAGCATCAGCAGCAGCATCAGCAAGAACATCAACAGCAGCATCAGCAGCAACATCAGCAACAACATCAACAGCAACATCAGCAGCAACAACAGCAACATCAGCAGCAGCATCAGCAACATCAACAGCAGCATCAGCATCATCAACAACAGCAACATCAACAGCAGCATCAGCAGCATCAACAGCAGCATCAGCAACATCAACAGCAGCATCAGCATCATCAACAACAGCAACATCAACATCAGCAGCATCAACAACAGCAACATCAACAGCAGCATCAGCATCATCAACAACAGCATCAGCATCATCAACAACAGCAACATCAACAGCAGCATCAGCAACATCAACAGCAGCATCAGCATCATCAACAACAGCAACATCAACATCAGCAGCATCAACAACAGCAACATCAACAGCAGCATCAGCAGCATCAACAGCAGCATCAGCAACATCAACAGCAGCATCAGCATCATCAACAACAGCAACATCAACATCAGCAGCATCAACAACAGCAACATCAACAGCAGCATCAGCAGCATCAACAGCAGCATCAGCAACATCAACAGCAGCATCAGCATCATCAACAACAGCAACATCAACATCAGCAGCATCAACAACAGCAACATCAACAGCAGCAGCATCATCATCAACAGCAGCATCAGCATCATCAGCAGCATCATCAGCAGCATCAGGAGTAGTGGTATGAGTAGTATGAGTAGTAGTAGTAGTGGTGGTAGTAGTGGTGGTAGTGATAGTGATAGTAGTAGTGGTGGTATGAGTGGTAGTAGTAGTAGTAGTGGTGGTAGTGGTGGTAGTGGTGGTAGTAGTAGTAGTAGTGGTGGTAGTGGTGGTGGTAGTAGTAGTGGTAGTAGTAGTGGTGGTAGTAGTGGTAGTAGTAGTGGTGGTAGTAGTAGTGGTAGTAGTGGTAGTAGTGGTAGTAGTGGTAGTAGTGGTAGTAGTGGTGGTAGTAGTAGTAGTAGTGGTGGTAGTGGTGGTAGTGGTGGTAGTAGTAGTGGTAGTAGTGGTGGTAGTGGTGGTAGTAGTAGTGGTAGTAGTGGTAGTAGTGGTAGTAGTAGTGGTAGTAGTGGTAGTGGTGGTGGTAGTAGTAGTGGTAGTGGTGGTAGTAGTGGTAGTAGTGGTGGTAGTGGTGGTAGTAGTAGTGGTAGTAGTGGTGGTAGTGGTGGTAGTAGTAGTGGTAGTAGTGGTAGTAGTGGTAGTAGTAGTGGTAGTAGTGGTAGTGGTGGTGGTAGTAGTAGTGGTAGTAGTGGTAGTGGTGGTAGTAGTGGTAGTAGTGGTGGTAGTGGTGGTAGTAGTGGTAGTGGTAGTAGTAGTAGTGGTCCTAGTGATAGTGGTAGTAGTATGAGTACTAGTAGTAGTATGAGTACTAGTAGTGGTATGAGTACTAGTAGTAGTATGAGTACTAGTAGTATGAGTACTAGTAGTAGTGGTAGGGGCAGGCGTACTACTGCTGCTGCTGCTGTTGTTGTGAGTGATAGTGGTATGAGTAGTGATAGTACTAGTGGTAGTAGTATGAGTACTAGTAGTAGTATGAGTACTAATAGTATGAGTACTAGTAGTAGTATGAGTACTAGTAGTGGTAGTAGGGGCAGGCGTGGTGCTACTGCTGTGATGCTGGATGCGTCACGTGGTCTGGCCAGCTACTGCTGCCAATTCGGGTGCAGTGTCATCGACCTGAAGACGCTTTGCTGACAGCTGATGGCTCACACAGACACACACACACAGACACACACACACACAGACACACACACAGACACACACACACACAGACACACACACACAGACACACACTCACACACACAGACATACAGACACACACACACAGACACACACAGACACACACACACAGACACACACACAGACACACACAGACACAGACACACAGACACACACACACAGACACACACAGACACACACACAGACACACACACACAGACACACACACACACACACAGACACACACACAGACACACAGACACACACACAGACACACACACAGACACACACACACACACACAGACACACACACAGACATACAGACACACACACTCACACAGACACACAGACAGACACACACACAGACACACACACACAGACACACACACACAGACACACACACACAGACACACACACACAGACACACACACACAGACACACACACACAGACACACACACACAGACACACACACACACAACACACACACAGACACACACTCACACACACAGACATACAGACACACACACTCACACAGACACACAGACAGACACACACACAGACACACAGACAGACACACACAGACACAGACACACACACACAGACACACACACAGACACACACACACAGACACACACACACAGACACACACACACAGACACACACACAGACACACACACAGACACACACACACAGACACACACAGACACAGACACACAGACACACACACACAGACACACAGACACACACACACAGACACACACAGACACACACACAGACACACACACACAGACACACTCACACAGACACACACAGACACACACACACAGACACACAGACACACACACACACAGACACACACACACACAGACACACACACAGACACACACACACAGACACACACACACAGACACACACACACAGACACACACACACAGATACACACACAGACAGACACACACTGACAGACACACACTGACACACACACAGACACACACACACACACAGACACACACACAGACAGACACACACACACAGACACACATACACACACTCACACACACACAGACACACACACAGAAACACACACTCACACAGACACACACAGAGACACACAACAACAACAACAACCGCCATTCGCCACTAAGTGGCGGTGACGTCACCACGATGCTTGTGCCAGGCCAAGTGCACCTTGAGGCCACGTGAAGTGTCGAACGCCCGCTGGCAGGAGGTCACGGGGCAGACCCAGCAGGTGCCACGGGTCGACTGACCGAGATGACCGAGATGACTGGCTGATGCACCACCTGTGCCCCCTACTGTGCCAACTCGCTGTGCTTTAGCCACCCGGCGCTCCGCTCGTTGTTGTGAGCGTCGCTCCTCCGCCCTCCGTTGTTGTTGGAGGGCGACTGCCTCCAACTGCCCAGTAGCGTCCTTCACGAGCCTCCTCCACTGAGGCCGATCTTGACACCGCTGGTACCAGTCATCGGCAAGTCCACTCAGCTCCACGTCCTCCTGTACCACATCACTCCATCTCTTCTCTAGCCCGTGTCACTCACTCTCTCACCGACACACCCACTCACTCACTCACACACTAACTCACCCACTCACTCACCCACCCACCCACCCACTCACCCACTCACTCACCCACCCACCTACTCACCAACCCACCCACCCATCACTCCATCTCTTCTCTAGCCCGTACCGCGCCCGTCTAGCCCCCTCGATCCGGCCGAACAAAAGCTGTTTAGGCATGCGGTGGCTGGGCATGCGGGCTACATGACCCAGCCAACGTAACACCTTGAGACACACACACATATAGATCTTGAGTCTCTACACCCCGAGTCTCTACTACACCCTGAGTCTCTACTAGACCCTGAGTCTCTACTACACCCCGAGTCTCTACACCCGAGTCTCTACTACACCCTGAGTCTCTACTACACCCTGAGTCTCTACTACACCCTGAGTCTCTACTACACCCTGAGTCTCCTACTACACCCTGAGTCTCTACTACACCCTGAGTCTCTACTACACCCTGAGTCTCTACTAACCCTGAGTCTCTACTACACCCTGAGTCTCTACTAACCCTGAGTCTCTACTACACCTGAGTCTCTACTAACCCTGAGTCTCTACTACACCCTGAGTCTCTACTAGACCCTGAGTCTCTACTACACCCTGAGTCTCTACTAGACCCTGAGTCTCTACTAGACCCTGAGTCTCTACTAACCCTGAGTTCTACTAACCCTGAGTCTCTACTACACCCTGAGTCTCTACTACACCCTGAGTCTCTACTACACCCCGAGTCTCTACTACACCCTGAGTCTCTACTACACCCTGAGTCTCTACTAGACCCTGAGTCTCTACTAGACCCTGAGTCTCTACTAGACCCTGAGTCTCTACTACACCCTGAGTCTCTACTACACCCTGAGTCTCTACTACACCCTGAGTCTCTACTAGACCCTGAGTCTCTACTAGACCCTGAGTCTCTACTAGACCCTGAGTCTCTACTAGACCCTGAGTCTCTACTAGACCCTGAGTCTCTACTACACCCTGAGTCTCTACTACACCCTGAGTCTCTACTAGACCCTGAGTCTCTACTACACCCTGAGTCTCTACTAGACCCTGAGTCTCTACTAGACCCTGAGTCTCTACTACACCCTGAGTCTCTACTAGACCCTGAGTCTCTACTAGACCCTGAGTCTCTACTACACCCCGAGTCTCAAGACCCGAACGTTGAAGATCCCGTAGTGACCGGCACGCTCACTCGGACCTCGCAAACCCACAAGACGAATCACGAGTTGCGTGGACTCGCAGTCGTTCCAATTCACTCACAAATTTATTTGAACCATCTTCACTTTGTAGATTTTGTAGCTGGTTTTTTTTTCCATTTCGACTTGAAATTTATAGAATCGAGACTTGAAATTTCGATGCGGAGCAGAAATATGTTACATCATCATCATCAACATCATCATCAACATCATCATCATCGTCTGTTGTTGTTGTTGTTGTCCTAGTAATTTTTGTTTTCTTGGCACGGGAGGCTATAAACAACAATTTAAATGGACATCGTTTTGATTTGACGTTGTGGTTCTTTCGGTAAAGTCCACGGAGCGAGAAATAAAATGGAACGAATTCCGCGACCTCTTCTTGATTCTTTCGGTGAAGTCGTCACGTAGAAGGGAAGTAATAAAATAATAAAAATAAAACAAAATAAAATACAATTCTCACAAAGGGAAATATTAAAATAATAAAAATTCAACATTATAAATACAATTCTCACAAAGGGAAGTAATAAAATAATAAAAATAAAACAAAATAAAATAATAAAAATAAAACAATAAAACAATAAAAATTAAACATAATAAAATACAATTCTCACTAAGGGAATATTTAAACAATAAAAATAAAATATAATAAAATACAATTCTCACTAAGGGAAATATTTAAACAATAAAAATAAAATATAATAAAATACAATTCTCACTAAGGGAAATATTTAAACAATAAAAATAAAATATAATAAAATACAATTCTCACAAAGGGAAATATTAAAACAATAAAATTTAAACATAGTAAAATACAATTGTCAGAAAGAAAAATATTAAAATAATAAAAATTAAACATTATAAAATACAATTCTCACAAAGGAAAATAATAAAAATTAAACATTATAAAATACAATTGTCAGAAAGGGAAATATTAAATAAAAATAAAATATCATAATTCTCACGACGTTTCGGCCACAACGCAAGCAGCCATCCTCAGGTGGAGACCAGCTCTGTCGAGAAGACAGCGTCTGAATGACTTCTGGACAGACCTGTTCTCCACCTGAGGACGGCTGCTTGCGTTGTGGCCGAAACGTCGTGAGAATTGTTTTTTATTGTGTTTATTTTTATTATTTAATGTTTTATTTTTATTATTTTAGAACGTTTTATTTTTATTATTTAATGTTTTATTTTTATTATTTTAGAACGTTTTATTTTTATTATTTAATGTTTTATTTTTATTATTTAGAACGTTTTATTTTTATTATTTAATGTTTATTTTTATTATTTTAGAACGTTTTATTTTTATTATTTAATGTTTTATTTTTATTATTTTAGAACGTTTTATTTTTATTATTTAATGTTTTATTTTTATTATTTTAATTATGTTTTATTTTTATTATTTTATTATGTTTTTTTATTTTTATTATTTTTATTATTTAATGTTTATTTTATTATTTTATTATGTTTTATTTTTACTATTTCCCTTCTACGTGACTTTAATTTTTATCTTTTTATTTCTATTATTTTATTAGATTATTATTTCCCTTCTACGAGACTTTATTTTTTAAATCTTTTTATTTATTATTTTTATTTCCCTTCTACGAGACTTTAAAATTATCTTATTTGTATAATGCTTCTTTATTTCCCTTCTACGTGACTTTAATTTTTTAAAATTTGTATTATTTTATTATTTCCCTTCTACGAGACTTTAGTAACTTTTTTATTATTTTATTATTTCCCTTCTACGTGACTTTCATTTCTATCTTTTTATTTCTATTATTTTATTAGATTATTATTTCCCTTCTACGAGACTTTATTTTTTAAATATTTTTATTTATTATTTTTATTCCCCTTCTACGAGACTTAAAATTTTTTATCTTCTTATTTGTATAATGTTTTAATTTCCCTTCTACGTGACTTTATTTAGTTATTATTTTTATTATTTTATTATTTCCCTTCTACGGGACTTTAATTTGCATCTTTTTATTTCTATTATTTCATTAGATTATTATTTCCCTTCTACGAGACTTTATTTTTTAAATAATTTTATTTATTATTTTTATTCCCCTTCTACGAGACTTTAAATTTTTTATCTTCTTATTTGTATAATGTTTTTAATTTCCCTTCTACGTGACTTTATTTAGTTATTATTTTATTATTTTATTATTTCCCTTCTACGGGACTTTAATTTGCATCTTTTTATTTCTATTATTTCATTAGATTATTATTTCCCTTCTACGTGACTTTATTTTTTAAATTTCCCTTTTACGAGACTTTAATGTGTTATCTTACAATGTTTTATTTCTATTATTTTATTATTTCCTTTTACGTGACTTTAATTCGCATCTTTTACTTATATTATTTTTTTATTTCCCTTCTACGTGACCTTTTCCCTCCTTTCAACGAGACTTGATTTTATTTACTATTTACGTTTCATCACTTTATTACTTCCCTTCTACGTGACGACTTTAGCGAAAGAACCACGAAAACTGCGCGACGTTTCCATCGCAAAGCCAGCAAACTTCACCAGGGGAGACCCACCTGCTCAAGGTTGCCTGCGTTGCGACTGAAACGTCTAGACTTGTTCTATATTTGATTTCTACCCACGTGCTTTAGCCAAAGAGGCGTCACGACATCCGCTGACTTCCAAACCTCGTGTGTTTGTCGTTGGGTCTGCGGGCAGCGAGGGAGGTGATGATGAGATGAGCCCGTGACCTCCGGCAGGTTCCTGTTGGCTCTGTTGTCACGAGCGGAGTACCAGCAGTACCACCACTACTACTAGAGACTACCTCTACAACTACCACTAGCACTAGCACTAGCACTACCACTACACCTACCACTACTACTACTAGAAACTACCTCTACAACTACCACTAGCACTACTACCACTACTACTACAACTACCACTACTACTACCACCACTAGCACTGCTACCACTACAACTACCACTACCACTACTACTAGAAACTACCTCTACAACTACCACTACTACTACTAGAAACTACCACTAGCACTACTACTACCACTACCACTACTACCACTACAACTACTACTACCACCACTAGCACTGCTACCACTACAACTACCACTACAACTACCACTACTACTACCACTACCACTACTACTACAACTACCACTACTACTACCACTACAACTACCACTACTACTACAACTACCACTACCACTACCACTACTACTACACTACTACTACCACTACAACTACTACTACCACTACTACTACCACTACTACTACCACTACCACTACAACTACCACTACAACTACTACTACCACCACTAGCACTGCTACCACTACAACTACCACTACAACTACCACTACTACTACAACTACTACTACTACTACCACTACTACCACCACTACTACTACAACTACAACTACCACTACAACTACCACTACAACTACAACTACCACTACCACTACAACTACCACTACAACTACTACTACAACTACCACTACTACTACCACTACTACTACCACTACAACTACCACTACTACTACTACTACCACTACAACTACCACTACTACTACCACTACTACTACCACTACTACTACCACTACAACTACCACTACAACTACCACTACTACTACCACTACTACTACTACCACTACAACTACCACTACAACTACCACTACTACTACCACTACTACTACAACTACCACTACCACTACAACTACCACTACTACTACCACTACAACTACTACTACAACTACCACTACCACTACCACTACAACTACCACTACAACTACCACTACTACTACCACTACTACTACCACTACCACTACAACTACCACTACAACTACCACTACTACTACCACTACAACTACCACTACCACTACAACTACCACTACAACTACCACTACTACTACAACTACCACTACCACTACCACTACTACTACCACTACAACTACCACTACCACTACAACTACCACTACAACTACCACTACTACTACCACTACTACTACCACTACCACTACAACTACCACTACTACTACCACTACTACTACCACTACTACTACCACTACCACTACAACTACCACTACTACTACCACTACAACTACCACTACAACTACCACTACCACTACAACTACCACTACCACTACCACTACAACTACCACTACAACTACCACTACTACTACCACTACTACTACCACTACTACTACCACTACCACTACAACTACCACTACTACTACCACTACCACTACAACTACAACTACCACTACTACTACAACTACCACTACCACTACTACTACCACTACTACTACTACTACAACTACCACTACTACTACCACTACAACTACCACTACAACTACCACTACAACTACCACTACTACTACCACTACTACTACCACTACAACTACCACTACAACTACCACTACCACTACAACTACAACTACCACTACAACTACCACTACTACTACCACTACCACTACAACTACCACTACAACTACCACTACAACTACCACTACTACTACCACTACTACTACCACTACAACTACCACTACAACTACCACTATCACTACCACTACAACTACCACTACCACTACTACTACCACTACTACTACAACTACCACTACAACTACAACTACCACCACCCCTACCACTACCTCTACAACTACCACTACCACCCCCTACCACTACTACTACCTCTACCACTAGCACTACTAACCACTACCACCCCCGAACCACTATCACTACCACTACCACCCCTACCACTACCACTACAACTTCCAATACCACCTACCACTACCACTACCACCCCTACCACTACCACCCCTACCACTACCACCCCTACCACTACCACCCCTACCACTACCACCCCTATCACTACCACCCCTATCACTACCACCCCTATCACTACCACCCCTACCACTACCACCCCTACCACTACCACCCCTATCACTACCACCCCTATCACTACCACCCCTACCACTACCACCCCTACCACTACCACCCCTATCACTACCACCCCTATCACTACCACCCCTATCACTACCACCCCTATCACTACCACCCCTACCACTACCACCCCTATCACTACCACCCCTATCATTACCACCCCTATCACTACCACCCCTACCACTACCACCCCTACCACTACCACCCCTACCACTACCACCCCTACCACTACCACCCCTACCACTACCACCCCTATCACTACCACCCCTATCATTACCACCCCTATATCCACTACCACCCCCTACCACTACCACCCCTACCACTACCCCCCTACCACTACCACCCCTACCACTACCACCCCTACCACTACCACCCCTATCACTACCACCCCTATCACTACCACCCCTACCACTACCACCCCTATCACTACCACCCCTATCACTACCACCCCTACCACTACCACCCCTACCACTACCACCCCTATCACTACCACCCCTACCACTACCACCCCTACCACTACCACACCTACCACTACCACCCCTATCACTACCACCCCTACCACTACCACCCCTACCACTACCACCCCTATCACTACCACCCCTACCACTACCACCCCTACCACTACCACCCCTATCACTACCACCCCTACCACTACCACCCCTACCACTACCACCCCTACCACTACCACCCCTACCACTACCACCCCTATCACTAGCCTCTACCACCTACCACTCGCCCCTACCACTTACCACTAGCCCCCGACCCCTACCACTACCCCCTACCACTATCACTACCTCTACAACTACCACTACCCCTCCTCCTACCACTACAACTACCACTACCACTCCCACTATATCTACAACTATCTCTACAACTACCACTACCACCACTACCACTACCACCCCTATCACTACCCCTACTCCTACCACTACCCCCTACCACTACAACTACCACTACCACCACCACTATCACTACCACTACAACTACCACTACAACTACCACTACAACTACCACCACCACTATCACTACCACTACAACTACCACTATCACTACCACTACCACTACAACTACCACTACAACTACCACTACAACTACCACTACAACTACAACTACCACTACAACTACCACTACTACTACCACTACAACTACCACTACTACTACCACTACTACTACCACTACCACTACCACTACAACTACCACTACAACTACAACTACCACTACAACTACCACTACCACTACAACTACCACTACTACTACCACTACAACTACCACTACAACTACAACTACCACTACCACTACTACTACCACTACTACTACCACTACACCTACCACTACTACTACCACTACAACTACTACTACACTACAACTACAACTACCACTACCACTACAACTACAACTACCACTACCACTACAACTACCACTACAACTACCACTACCACTACAACTACAACTACCACTACCACTACAACTACAACTACCACTACAACTACCACTACACCTACCACTACTACTACCACTACAACTACTACTACCACTACAACTACCACTACTACTACCACTACAACTACAACTACCACTACAACTACAACTACCACTACCACTACAACTACCACTACAACTACCACTACAACTACTACTACCACTACCACTACTACTACCACTACCACTACAACTACAACTACCACTACAACTACCACTACTACTACCACTACAACTACAACTACCACTACCACTACAACTACTACTACTACTACTACCACTACAACTACCACTACAACTACCACTACAACTACCACTACCACCACCACCACCTCTACCACTACTACTACCACTATCACTACCACTACCCCCTACAACTACCACTACCACTATCACTACCTCGACCACTACCACCACCCCCTCTACAACTACCACTACCCCTACTGCTACCACTACCCCCTACCACTCCCACTATCTCTACAACTACCACTACAACTACCACCACCACTACTACAACTACCACCACCACTACTACAACTACCACCACCACTACTACAACTACCACCACCACTACTACAACTACCACCACCACTACCTCTACCACTAAGTAGTCTCCCTGTCACGAGCCAAGAGAAACCTGGGGAGGGGAGGGGGCGAGTGGGGAGGAGAATTTAGATGCCAATTTTCACTTCTGCTGTTGCAACTGTTGCAGCTGCAACAGCGGTTGCAGCTGCAACAGTTGCTGCTGCAGTTGCTTCTGCAGTTGCTGCTGCCAGTTGCTGCCTGCAGTTGCTGCTGCAGTTGCTGCTGCAGTTGCTGCTGCAGTTGCTGCTGCAGTTGCTTCTGCCAGTTGCTGCAGTGCTGCGCAGTGCTGCTGCAGTTGCTGCTGCAGTTGCTTCTGCAGTGCTGCTGCAGTTGCTCTGCAGTTGCTGCTGCAGTTGCTTCTGCAGTTGCTGCTGCAGTTGCTGCTGCAGTTGCTGCTGCAGTGCTCTGCAGTTGCTTCTGCAGTTGCTGCTGCAGTTGCTTCTGCAGTTGCTGCTGCAGTTGCTGCTGCAGTTGCTTCTGCAGTTGCTGCTGCAGTTGCTGCTGCAGTTGCTTCTGCAGTGCTGCCAGTTGCTGCTGCTTGCTTCTGCAGTTGCTGCTGCAGTTGCTTCTGCAGTTGCTTCTGCAGTTGCTGCTGCAGTTGCTGCTGCAGTTGCTTCTGCAGTTGCTGCTGCTGCAGTTGCTGCTGCAGTTGCTGCTGCTGCAGTTGCTGCTGCAGTTGCTGCTGCAGTTGCTTCTGCAGTTGCTGCTGCAGTTGCTTCTGCAGTTGCTGCTGCTGCAGTTGCTTCTGCAGTTGCTGCTGCAGTTGCTGCTGCAGTTGCTACTGCAGTTGCTACTGCAGTTGCTGCTGCAGTTGCTGCTGCAGTTGCTGCTGCAGTTGCTGCTGCAGTTGCTTCTGCAGTTGCTGCTGCAGTTGCTACTGCAGTTGCTTCTGCAGTTGCTGCTGCAGTTGCTGCTGCAGTTGCTTCTGCAGTTGCTGCTGCAGTTGCTGCTGCTGCAGTTGCTTCTGCAGTTGCTGCTGCAGTTTGCTGCTGCAGTTGCTGCTGCAGTTGCTGCTGCAGTTGCTTCTGCAGTTGCTGCTGCAGTTGCTGCTGCAGTTGCTTCTGCAGTTGCTTCTGCAGTTGCTACTGCAGTTGCTTCTGCAGTTGCTGCTGCAGTTGCTGCTGCAGTTGCTGCTGCAGTTGCTGCTGCAGTTGCTGCTGCAGTTGCTGCTGCAGTTGCTGCTGCAGTTGCGCTGCAGTTGCTGCCTGCAGTTGCTGCTGCAGTTCTACTGCCAGTTGCTGCTGCAGTTGCTGCTGCAGTTGCTACTGCAGTTGCTGCTGCAGTTGCTTCCTGCAGTTGCTTCTGCAGTTGCTTCTGGCAGTTGCTTCTGCAGTTGCTGGCCTGCAGTTGCTTCTGCAGTTGCCTGCTTGGCAGTTGCTGCTGCAGTTGCTTCTGCAGTTGGCTTCTGCAGTTGCTGGCTGCCAGTTGCTTGCTGCAGTTGCTTCTGCAGTTGCTGCTGCAGTTGCTTCTGCAGTTGCTGCTGCAGGTTGCTTCTGCAGTTGCTGCTGCAGGTTGCTTCTGCAGTTGCTTCTGCAGTTGCTTCTGCAGTTGCTTCTGCAGTTGCTGCTGCAGTTGCTGCTGCAGTTGCTTCTGCAGTTGCTGCTGCAGTTGCTTCTGCAGTTGCTGCTGCAGTTGCTGCTGCAGTTGCTGCTGCAGTTGCTTCTGCAGTTGCTTCTGCAGTTGCAGCTGCAACAGTTGCTGCTGCAGTTGCTGCTGCTGCAGTTGCTGCTGCAGTTGCTGCTGCAGTTGCTGCTGCTGCAGTTGCTGCTGCAGTTGCTTCTGCAGTTGCTGCTGCAGTTGCTGCGCAGTTGTCTGCTGCAGTTGCTGCTGCAGTTGCTGCTGCAGTTGCTGCTGCAGTGCTTCTGCAGTTGCTTCTGCAGTTGCTTCTGCAGTTGCAGCTGCCAACAGTTGCTGCTGCTGCAGTTGCTGCTGCTGCAGTTGCTGCTGCTGCAGTTGCTGCTGCTGCAGTTGCTCTGCTGCAGTTGCTGCTGCAGTTGCTTCTGCAGTTGCTGCTGCAGTTGCTGCTGCAGTTGCTGCTGCAGTTGCTACTGCAGTTGCTGCTGCAGTTGCTACTGCAGTTGCTGCTGCAGTTGCTACTGCAGTTGCTGCTGCAGTTGCTGCTGCAGTTGCTGCTGCAGTTGCTGCTGCAGTTGCTGCTGCAGTTGCTGCTGCAGTCTGCTGCAGTTGCTGCTGCAGTTGCTACTGCAGTTGCTGCAGTTGCTGTTTGGGAGGGGAAAACCGGAGTTCCCGGAGAAAACCCCACCGTATGTACGCACGCACACACACACATACACGTGTGTATGTGTGGTGTGTGTCTATCTGTGCGTCTGTGTCTGTCTGTAGTGTGTGTGTCTGTAGTGTGTGTGTGTGTCTGTGTGTGTGTGTCTATCTTGCGTCTGTGTGTGTGTCTGTAGTGTGTGTGTGTTTGAGTGTGTGTCTGTGTGTGTCTGTGTGTCTGTGTGTGTGTGTCTGTGTGTGTGTCTGTGTGTGTGTGTCTGTGTGTGTGTGTCTGTCTATCTGTGCGTCTGTGTCTGTCTGTAGTGTGTGGTCTGTAGTGTGTGGTGTGTCTATCTGTGCGTCTTGTGTGTGGTGTCTGTAGTGTGTGTGTGTGTTTGAGTGTGTGTCTGTGTGTGTCTGTGTGTCTGTGTGTGTGTCTGTGTGTGTGTCTGTGTGTGTGTGTCTGTGTGTGTCTGTGTGTGTGTGTGTCTGTCTATCTGTGCGTCTGTGTCTGTCTGTCTGTAGTGTGTGTGAGTCTGGGTGTGTTTGAGTGTGGTGTGTGTCTATCTGTGTCTGTCTGTAGGTGTGTCTGTGTGGTGTCTGTGTGTGTCTGTAGTGTGTGTCTGTGTGTGTCGGTCTGTGGTGTCGTGTGTGTGTCTGTGTGTGTGTGTCTGTGTGTGTGTGTGTCTGTGTGTGTGTCTGTGTTGTCTGTGTGTGTTGTGTTTGTGTGTGTCTGTGTGTCTGTGTGTGTGTGTGTCTGTGTGTTGTCTGTGTGTGTGTCTGTGTATTCTGTGTGTGTGTTTTGTGTGTCTGTGTGTGTGTCTGTGTGTCTCTGTGTGTGGTTGTGAGGCGCTAACCCACCCACCCCCCACCCCACAGCTCTCTCCTCTCTCTCAACATTCAAAGCGCATTTGACTTTGGCCTACTCTTCCACGCCGCTAAAGAGGAGGGTTGAGGGGGGGGTTTGGGGGTTACCCTCCTCCCACTTGCACAATCGGGTTGCGAGCAATCATCGAGCAACCGGTTGCGCTGGGGAAGGAGGGGTAAAGCGAGCAATCGGCGGTTGCACGCAACTTTGCAATTTGTAATAAACAATGAAAATTCTTGTCGGTCTGCGAGCAAGTCGAACAAAAAATATCTGCGTTGCAAGCAACTCGATAATTGTTTTTGTTTTTGGGTTGCACGCAACTTAAACATTATTTTTCATTTGAAAAAAGTTGTTTTGTTGTTGCGTGCAACTCAAAAAATTTTTTTTTTTGGTTTGCACGCAACTTTATTTTTCATTAAAAAAAATTTTGTTTTGGGTTGCGCGCAACTCAAAAAAATTTTGGGTGGCACACATTTTTTTTAAGTTGCTCAAAAAAAATATGGGTTGCACGCAACTCCCAATTTTTTAAATTATATATTAAAAATCGCGTACATTTTTTGGGGAGGGAGTTGCGTTCAACTCAGCAAAATGTAAAACATTTTATTTTTTTTTATTTTTGGTGGGTTGCACGCAACCCAAAACTTTTTTTTGGGTTGCATGCAACTACATTTTTTGTTTATTTACAAAAATAAATTTGTCGCGCGAAACTCGAATAGTTT
>WFAB01002901.1:0-24395 GCA_018977245.1 Lethenteron camtschaticum | reverse complement strand
TAGTGCAGCAGTGGCCAATCGCATTCCTACGGTGGATCAAATGATGTTTAGTCCGATCAATAATTATCATCAACTGTTCACGATCAATAATTCCCAATGGGTAGTTCATCAACTGATGCACTGTTGCATAGTGCAGCAGTGGCCAATCGCATTCCTACGGAGGATCAAATGATGTTTAGTCCGATCAATAATTTCCAATGGGTAGTTCATCAACTGTTGCACTGTTGCATAGTGCAGCAGTGGCCAATCGCATTCCTACGGAGGATCAAATGATGTTTAGTCCGATCAATAATTCCCAATGGGTAGTTCATCAACTGTTGCACTGTTGCATAGTGCAGCAGTGGCCAATCGCATTTCTACGGTGGATCAAATGATGTTTAGTCCGATCAATAATTCCCAATGGGTAGTTCAACTGTTGCATAGTGCAGCAGTGGCCAATCGCATTCCTACGGTGGATCAAATGATGTTTAGTCCGATCAATAATTCCCAATGGGTAGTTCATCAACTGTTGCACTTTGGCAAGAGTGCAATCGCGAGGCTGCGAATCCAGATCTTGGTCACGGAATGACTCGCCTTTTACAGGGTCAATACATGGGGAAGCATCTTTTTTAAATCCTTTATATTAAGTTCACTTGCTTGCTTGTTTAGGACCGTGCAAATCTTTTGGTCGTTTTTTAACCCACTTCCCGTGATCCAATCGAGCTGACATTTTGCACACAGACTCGTTGTGCGTGACAATTATTGTTCGTGAAAAAAATCCCAAAATTTTACACTTTTTAGGCAAAAAAAATGTATTTTACATTTATTCAAATAGAACGTATTCATGGCTTTGGCTGAACGTCAGAGTGTAAGAGCCCAGAGCGTAACCCCTCCACAGGCCGTGGCGGAGTAGCGCAGTTGGTAGCGCCCTCGCTTCCCATGCCAAAGGTCGCGGGATCGATCCCCGCGTCCTCCACAGGCGAATATATTTTTAAATCCTTTATATTAAGTTCGCTTGCTTGCTTAGGACCGTGCAAATCTTTCGCTCGTTTTTTAACCCACTTCCCGTGATCCAATCGAGCTGACATTTTCTACACAGACTCGTTGTGTGTGACAATTAATTTTCGTGAAAAAAAATCCAAAATGTTACACTGTTTAGGAAAAACAAATTAAATATTTAATTACCAATTGCTTAATGGTGGCAGATAATCATCTGACCCATAGGTGGCAGCCATCTCAAGCCAGAGGACGAGAGGACTCTAGCCGCCACGCATATAAAGGATTTATAGTGAAAAACTTTGTTTTTACGGGTTTACTTGTTAAATCCTTTATATTAAGTTCACTTGCTTGCTTGCTTAGGACCGTGCAAATCTTTCGGTCGTTTTTTAACCCACTTCCCGTGATCCAATCGAGCTGACATTTTGCACACAGACTCGTTGTGCGTGACAATTAATTTTCGTGAAAAAAATTCACAAATTTTACACTTTTTAGGGAATTTTTTAAAAATATTTCATTACCAATTGCTTAATGGTGGCAGACATTCATCTGACCCATAGGTGGCAGCCATCTCAAGCCAGAGGACGAGAGGACTCGAGTAGCCGCCACACATATAAAGGATTTATAGTGAAAAACTTTGTTTTTACGGGTTAATTTTTTGGTGAAGTCAGCAGCGGTTGTACTTGAGGAAGACTTAGCCCCTGCCGTCGGATGGCTGCGATGCCCACCGCTCGCTCAGTGCCGTCAACACATCGGGGTGGGAAACCTTTTGTGACCGTTTGAAGGAAGTTTCAGGTCGTATAATCGGACACAGCGCCCGGTGGCTGGGGCACAGATTGCCAATCAAAAAGTTGTAATTTTAAAAATCATCTCTCGGGGGGTCGATAAAGCGAGTACTACTTTGTGGAAAGCAGAGGTTGTCCTGTATCGGTGTTTTTCACTCATTCTCATAGCGGGGGACCACTTTCGCCATGAAGGCATCATCAGTGTGGTGAGGGCCGCCACACGCTTGAAACCATTTGGGGTTTCGACAGCAGCATGATGGGGGGGGGGGGTTTTCACATTTGCGTCATGTCGCTGGTGGCCTTGCGATGAAGTCTGCGGCCTATACAATACACCCACCCTGCTGCTGCTGTGGCAATGTGCACATGTCCCACCACCGACTCACAGCTCTGCAGGCACATGATGTATCTATTGTTTTGAATTATTATTAGATGGGACACTGCCCCAGAGGTCGCAAACGGGTTTTGTTTCCTTAACCGTACCTGGCCGCACCAGGGTCGCAAATGGATACCCGTACCCGGCCGGGTACGGGTACCCGGCCGGGTACGGGTAGCCGTTCCCTACCCGTACCCTACCCGAAATGAGTGACAAACGGTTACTCACCAGTGACTCACGGCCTACCCATACCCGGCCGCACCAGGGTCACGAACGGCTACCCGTACCCGGCTGGGTAAGGGTAGCCGGGTATCGGGTAGGGTACGGGTATCGGGTACCCGGTTGCGACCTCTGCACTGCCCCACGCTCATTCGAGTGCAACAATCACACGCGCTTTGAAGTGGCCTGACTCACAGAGCCGCGCTGTGAGCACCCCAAGGCCCCCAGTCAAAGTCGCTCCAGCCACGACGCTTCGACGACGGCACGCCGAGCCGGTGAGCACCCGGGTGAGGGTTGACAATCAACACCTGGGGGTGGTGTGAAGAGAACGAGGTGGGTCCGTGCAGTGGCTCGTTCGTCGAGAGCGAGACTAAGCTGTCTTGGGTGTGGACCAATCAACTTCAAGGACAGGGCATACATTATCAGAGTTGTGTGTTTTGTTTGCATTCTGACTGCAGGCATTGTGGTCTATGCAAACATGACTCCTTGTAAAAAAGGTGTCAGTTTTGTTGCCAGATAAAAGGGTAAAAAAACAATTATGCTTATGTTTACTTAAAGGGAGAACGTTAACTTCAAACTCTGGATCTTCTTCTTCCTAGCGTTGTTCCCGCTGTGGCGCAGGGTCCGCTTTTCGGCATTGTCTTCTCCATTTGGCTCGGTCCAGGGCATCTTCAGGGGATGCGTTGACCGTCTTCACGTCTTCCTTTATTCGGTCCATCCTTCGCTTTTTCCGGACGTCCGCGTGGACGGCGGCCCTCTGACTCAATACGCACGGCAGTCTTGGCCACCGATGACTCTTCACTTCGCATCACATGGCCGTACCACCGAAGCCTTGCCTCAAGCATCTTGTCCGCAATGGGGGCCACACCAAGTCGCTTCCGAACGTCTTCGTTCCTGACACGATCCCATCGAGTGAGCCCGAGGCTCCATCTGAGCATCCTCATCTCCATGGTGTGGAGAGCTTGTTCGTGTACAGTTGTGGCTGGCCAGCACTCGGATTCATAGAGTGCCACCGGTCGGACAATGGTCTTGTATATTTTTCCCTTCAGCCTATCCGGCATTTTCCGATCACAGAGGACTCCGGTGACTTGCCTCCCTTTCATCCATGCCGCATTGACTCGTGACCTCACATCAGTCGTGATGCTACCATCTGAGCTGATGGTGGAGCCCAGGTACTTAGAGTCCGTCACTTTCTTCAGATCTTCTCCGTCAATGCTGATGGTGCCGTCGGTTTGGGGGCCACACTCCATATACTCCGTCTTTTGATGTTGAACCTCATCCTGTTTTCGTCCAAACGTTCCTTCCACAGGCGCGTTTGTCTTTCCACTTCTCCTCTCTCTTCATCTGAGAGGAGGACGTCATCCGCGTAGAGAATTGACCATGGCAGGGGCGTGTGCAGGTCGGCAGTGATCGTGTCCATGCACAGGATAAACAGGAGTGGTGACAGGGCCGATCCTTGGTGCACTCCAACGCTGATGGGAAATGGCGGTGATATGCCCACTGCACACCTGACTGCACTGGTGACGTTCTTGTATAGGAGTTGCACCCAATGCACGTAGGTTTCAGGGACTCCATGGGATCGAAGCGAGTGCCAGATGAGGTCGTGGGGGACCCTGTCAAATGCCTTTTCAAGGTCGAGGAACGACACGTGCACAGCTTTGTTCTTCTCTCTGTGCCTCTCCAGCAGGAGCCTCGCCGCGAATATGGCGTCCGTAGTGCCACATCCTTTGTCGAAGCCGCATTGGTTGGGTGATAGGGTGACGATGTTTCTAATCCTCGTGTCCAAAACTCGCTCAAAGATCTTCATCGCATGACACAGGAGCCGGATTGGCCTGTAATTCGAGCATTCTGCCACGGCCCCTTTACCCTTCCAAATTGGATCCGTCGTGCTGGTCGACCAGGCTTCTGGGACCTCACCGGTGCTCGTGATGGTGCTGAAGAGTTGGGTAAGGAGGGCAGCACCCTGCCTGCCAAGGATCTTCCAGGCCTCAGCAGGGATATCGTCCGGGCCAGTCGCTTTCCCATTCTTCATTCTCTTGATAGCTTGTTCCACTTCGGTGATGGTGATAGGTGAAACCGGATCGAGTACGTGTTCAGCGCTAATAATAGGTGGGTGGGGAAATTCCTGGTTGCAGATTCCAGAGAAGTAGTCGCTCCAGCCTTGAAGGATGGCGGGCGGGTCTTTGAGAGTGCTGTGATTCTCATCCTTTATGCATTTGACCTGACCAATATCCTGAGTCGAACGATGGCGCGCCTCTGCCAGTCGATAGATCTTATTGGCACCTTCTGGGTGTCCAGTTCGACATACAGTTGGTCGTATTGAGCTAATTTCACCGCTGCTACTACTCGCTTCGCTGCCGATTTGCAGTTTCTGTATTGTTGGTAATCCAGATCTGCGAGCGTTTTGCGCCACTTCTTGAAAGCTAGCTTCTTCTCTTTCACTGCTAGCTGAACTTCTTCGTTCCACCACCATATTTGCTTGTCAATGAAGTGTTTTGCCGGCTTAGTTAGCCCCAGTGCTTCCGTTGCTGCTGTGCACAGTTGGCCGGCGAGATCTTCCCAAATCGCATTCGCTGGTCGGTTGGTGTTCACGTCAATCTGATTGAGGGCGACTCTCAGCTGATCTTTGCATTCCTTCATCCGCCACCACTTAATTCGCTGCTGTTCCGTTGTTGGTGGGAGATGTCGCTGGCCAATGTCCATTTTCATGTCCATGATCAGGATGCGATGTTGTGGGGTGATGTTGTCCGATGGTATGACTTTAGTGTTTGTCACCGTTTTCAGCTTATCCCGCTTGACAAGCCAGAAATCAATTTGAGTTGATCTCCCACCACTGGCGTACGTAATGAGATGGGACGGTCTCTTCTTGAAGAAGGTGTTGGCGAGGACAAGATCATGGGCTTCCGCAAAGTCCAGGGCTCGGTTTTCCTCATCGTTCCGGGTACCATATCCTTGGCCACCATGGTTTCGAGGGTATCCATCCCGGGCTTTCCAACGTGTCCATTTAGGTCTCCACCAATTACTAACTGCTCTTCTCCATTTATTTGATTGCATGTGTCCATCAATTGTTCCCAAAATTCCTCCTTGGTATCTGCTGGGCAGCCAGGCTGCGGCGCATACCACCAAAGTGTTATTCAAATAATTGTAATCCCATCCTGATCCTGCACCTTCATGTTTCACATATCCCACCATTGGTTCGCACGTCCATATTACATACAGACATGTTACATACTGACGAGCAAATTGTGATTCCTAGAGGACCACGGTGTGAAGCTAAGAATTCGAATTCAAATATCACACTTCAATGTACGGTGTTCTAATCTTTAACACCAGTTTATTGTTATTTTATAGCGTTATAATGTATAGCTCATAGCTTATATTGTTAGAGTTCACAACATTATAGTTTACTATAACACTAGTTTGTAGTGTTATTTTAAAGCGTTACAATGTATAGCTAATAGTTTAAAGGTTTATTGTTAGAGTTTATAATGTTAGAGTATACAATGTGAGTTTACAATTTGAGAGTTTGTGGACGTGCCCTGTTCTCGTGGGACCCGACACGGATTTGGAAATGATTGCTATAATCATGTCTGAGCTTCCCTTCTACGTGACTTTACCTATAGAACCAAGAGGATAAATCCCTGCAGTCACGAAAGCTTTGAATCGAAATTTAATGCGATTCTTGCCCTGTACCCCCACAGTTCACATATCCGACCCCCGGTTCGATTTAACATATAATTTACATACATATGTATAGAGTGCGATTTAATACTTCTAATGAGATAAAAATATCGTACCTCCGTTTATGGTGGTATAAATTATTAAACCAGTTGATATTTTATAGACGTTTAATGTTCAGTGTTATTGTTTATAGTGTTATCAGTTTACGTGTTTTTAAGTACAGGTTATCCCCGGTATACTTCGGTATTCTGGACCTGAACGTTGCAAAACAATTCCTAACGAAGACATTTCCCCACCAGAGCGCAAGCAGCTAATGAAAAGAACACGGGCCGGCAGGAGCACGTGCTTCCATGGTTGGTCAGGGAGAGGGCATGGTTGTATTGCCCACAGGTGCCATCGGGTATGTCCGCCCATGGCCGGTTCCGGTCGAGGTCATCGAGGTGGGTGATGTAAAGACAGTGCATCAACTAAGGGACAAGTGGTGACAACAAGATAGAGAGAGTTCGAGAAGGGAAGGCGGGACCAAGTGTGGACGGAGGTTCACGCCGAGAATGAGAGAGGGGAGGAACGAGGTTCGGGGCTGTGTTGGCCGGGATTCGGGTCGAGGCTGGTTGCCGTCTCGTCGTCATCGTTGCTATATTTTGACGCCTGGGTCCTAAGCCGCGTTAAAGGCTAAATAAAATAACCCTCTATAGTCTGAGTCTGGAGTCATTACAATTTTAAGGATTCATAATTGCACTGGCTTATATTGTGTTTGTTCGATTATTTATATATTCATACTGAATATTGCTATTTGATGCCATTGAGATGGAACATTCATCCAGCAGTGGACAGCTTGATCCTAATACCACCAAAGTGTTATTCAAATAATTGTAATCCCATCCTGATCCTGCACCTTCATGTTTCACATTTCCCACCATTGGTTCGCACGTGCATATTACATACATACATGTTACATGCATACATACTACATACATATCTAATGCATACATATTACATACAGACATGTTACATATTGACGAGCAAAGTGTGATTCCTAGAGGACCACGGTGTGAAGCTAAGAATTCGAATGAGATTCGATTATCACACTTCAATGTACGGTGTCCTAATCTGTAACACTAGTTTATGATGTCTTTTTATAGCATTATAATATATCGCTCATAGCGTATATTGTTAGAGTTCACAACATTATAGTTTACTATAACACTAGTTTGTAGTGTTATTTTAAAACGTTACAATGTGTAGCTCATAGTTTAAAGGTTATGTTGTCAGAGTTTATAATGTTAGAGTATACAATGTGAGTTTATATTTGAGAGTTTGTGGACGTGCCCTGTTCTCGTGGGACCCGACACGGATTTGGAAATAATTGCTATGATCATGTCTGAGCTGGGATGAGCGACTAATGTTTACTTTGTTTAATAATAATTGTGTAGGTTAGTGTCATCGGCGCTTAGTGAATACTACTCATGAATGGACTCATACTTCTTCTTGGTTCTTTCGGTAAAGTTACGTAGAAGGGAAGTAATAATATAATAAAAATAAAACATAATAAAATAATTCTCACGACGTTTCGGCCACAACGCAAGTAGCCGTTTTCAGGTGAAGAATGAAACACTGCCAAGCTTGGAGCGTATATATATAAGCTGGGTTGGAGGTGGAAGAAGAGCGCCTTGACAAAATAATTTGCATATCAAGAGGAATTTAGCATATTTATGGGAAATGCGTAGGAGGTGGGCGGGGGGTTTTCAAAGTCATATGCCCATGCATTATGTAGGATTAGCAGCATCAGAGGGAGGGGGTAGCATTAACAAAGGGAGGGAATGTTAATAGTATGTAGAAGCCACCAAACATGTCAATGGGAGAGCGGTGACAGGAGGCCCGCAGCGGAGCAAATAATACATTCCCTGTGGTTAAGATCCAAAATAGTTTATTACGTCCTTCCAATGATTGCTGACGTGGTTCCAGCCAACACGGCCGGCCGAGGAGCGCAGCCACCTCCAGCCCTGGCGCTGCGCTCTTTCCTATCCCGACTCCCTTGCCCCTGGCTCCGCGTTCCACCTGAGCCCGACTTCAGCACAGACCCCGATGACGACACGGGCTCTCCCTTCTGTATCCCTCCGAGACATGACGTCATCTTGTCCCCAGGCGAGTATGACGTCACTTTCCGTGAAGTCATCGCCCCCGGAGGCGAGGACATCACCCACCTCTATGACCTCTACCTGATTCATAATCAACGTTTTTGGGTTTAGATCGCGTTATTTATAAATGTGTCGTAACCCTCCACCACCCGACACATCAATAAAAAAGTGTCACGTTGACAAAAGACAAAATAGTTCACTGCTTTAGCCCACCGGTGTGTTGAAGCGCGAAACCACAACATTTACAATTTGAGTAGCACGACGTTTCGCTGGTAATTGCGGTTTTAAAATTTATTCAGAATCTCAGCGATGACAACAGACCGAAAAAATAACCTAAACCCGAGGGGCGCCCCCTCACTCGCCCTTAAGGTCTCGCTCAGTCACCGACCCATCCTCTGGGCCGGGATCACCCATGCCACAGCATCGGAGAGGAAGCCTCCCCTTCCCGCCACGCACACCGTCACCCCCGGATGCCGGCAAGGACCTCCCCCCCCCCGCCCTAGCCCACCCTGGCAGCGGCCACTTCCATCGTTCCCTTTATGGCCTCGCGCCCCATTTTCTCTTGGTCCATCTCTACTACCCTTTTCAACAGACTCCTCGCAACATAACATGTCTCCAACGGGACATCAGGGACCCCTCCAGTCCCTTCTTACGCGCTTTCCACAGCGCCTCTTTCGTCGCTCCTATTACAGCCCACACCCGGTCCCTGTCCTCCCTCCCCACCCCCGCAGCTCTCCCCACATGACGTCCGCGTCGTCACCCTTGATAGGGCGAAACGGGCCAGCAACGGCTTACTCCTCCTCCCCAGACTTCCTGGGCGAAAGGGCACGCCACCATCACATGCGCCGCAGTTTCATCCGCGTTGCAGCCCCTCGGGCACTTGGGGTATGCGCCATTTGGCGGCTGTATAGGAAACCCCGCGTCTCCAACCTGTCTCGGACAGCCAGCCATGACAGGTCCCGCTGCTCCTTCGTGAGCACTGCTGACATCACATTCCTCCAAATCTTCCCGTGCGTCTCCCTCCTCGCACCGGCCACCTCGTCACAGGCCTCCTCCTTCTCCGCCGCGGCCCGCACCTCCCTGGGGGCCCACCGACCCCCCCACCGGCTCAGGCCGTGCTGCCTTACGTAGCTCCCCACCACGTCGCTAACCCCATTCCCCGGCCAGTCCATAGGGTGTTCCTTCCTGCCTCAGTCATCCCGAGCCCCCGCAACCGCCACGTCAGTCGGTACCTCATATACCACGCTGCCTTGCCCCGCGGCTCTGCAGAGAAGAACAGCCGCAGCGCATTGCAGACAAAGGTCGATTGCAGGGTATACCCCACATTTGGGGCACCCCTCCCCCCTTCTGGACCTGCAGACACATCACGGCCCTCCTCACCCTCTCCATCCCTCCCCCCAAATAAACCTGAAGATCGCCGTGGTCAAGGCCTTAACCTCCCTCCCATCTGGCGGGAACACCTGCGCCAAGTAGTTTAGGGGTGGTAATATTTCTGTTTTAACCACCATAATTCTACCGGCCATCGTGAGCCGCCTCCCAGCCCACTTACCCAGGCAGCCCATTGCCTTCCTCACCCCCTTCTCCCAGTTACCTTCCCCCATCCTATCCCCACCGAAAACCACCCCCAGTAACTTTATCCCCTCTGTTTGTAGACTCAGCTCCGGCGGCCGACCCTCGAAAAGCCTCGGGTCTCCAAAAACCATAAGCTGACTTTTCCCCACACTGACCTTCAATCCGGAGGCCGCGCAAGAACCTCCCCATCCCCTCCATTGCCCTCCATACCGATGCCACGTCCCTGCATAGCACGGCCACATCGTCCATGTACAGGGTCACCTTTCCCTGCTCCTTGCACCCCGGTATTACCACCCCCCAATCCTCTGATCATTCCTTATCATCTGCGCCAGCGGCTCCATGCACATGACAAATAGCACTGGGGACATCGGCATCCCTGCCGCACCCCCGATCCCACTGGGATGATCCCGGAGCATTCCCCATTTATCAGGAGCCTAGCCTGAGCCCCCCATAAAGTCGCTTCACCCACTCCACCAGGGGCCCGCACACCCCCATCCTCTCCATCACCGCCAGCATGAATTCGTGAGAGAGGCGGTCGAAGGCCTTGTCCAGATCCAGGCTTAGGATCCCCAACGGGCACCCCTCTCTCTCTCGCCTTCAATCGCCTCCCTCAAGACCACCAAAGTGTCCGCGATCCTCCTCCCCGGGACCGCACACGTCTGGTCCGGCCCCACCACCTCTCCCACCACCTTCCCCAGTCGCCCCGCCACCACCCTTGCCACGATCTTATAGTCCGCGTTCAGGAGGGTTATTGGCCTCCAACTTCCCAGGTCCCTACGCTCCCCCTTCCCTTTATAAATCAGTGTCACCAGGCCCTCCTGCATGTCGTCCGGTACCTGCCCTTCCTCCAACGTTTCCCTACAAATTTGCACAACATCCTCCTTCAGGAGTTCCCAGAATTTTATGTAAAAGTCCGCCGGGATCCCGTCCGGGCCTGGGGTCCTGTTCTTGTTCAGCCCCTTCCACTTCCTCCCATTGTATCCTCTCCCCTAGCGCCTCCGGGTTCTCAACCCTCTTCCCCAATGCTCCCAGCAGCTCCTCCCGCCGCCCCCCATCTATCCCTTTACTTTTATACAATTCCCCATAAAAGTCCTCCGCTACACTAATCATCCCTTCCGTCGTCACCTGTCTACCCCTAGTAGGACTAACCAGCTCCCTCATTTCATTGTCTCCCTCCCTACCCGCCTTAAGGAAAAATCGTGTACACTGCTCCCTATCCTCTGTTGCCCTGACCCTCGCCCTATACACTAATTGCCTAGCCTCTTTTCCAGGACTGAGGCTACCCTCCCCTTCATCTCCGCTATCCTTTCTGCCACCGGGAACCCTAGCTCCAGCAGCCCATACAACCTTTCTAACCTAGCGTTCCATTGTCTCAACTCCCTACCACCCCCTTTCTTCTACTGTAACACTGAAAGAACTTCCTGATCCTACACTTTACATGCCCCACCACTCCACCCTCGTGGGGAAGCACACCTGCAGCGTCCTCCAGTTGGCATACGCTCGCTTGAAATCCTCCACCAACTCCTGCTCCGCCAGCAAGCCTACATTCATCTTCCACACTCCCCCTCTCCACCACCCCTGGGATCACAAGCCCCGCCACCACCATTCTATGATCCGAGAGGGGGAAAGGTTCCACCCCCGCGCTGCCCACGTTTACCTTGTCGGAAATGAAGATAAAGTCAATGCGAGACTGTGTTCCCCCACTCTTGTCCGCCCACGTGAAACCTGGCCGCGTGCCGTGCACCCTCCTGAACGTATCCACCATCCCAAAGGTCCCCATCAGCTCCCTCAGTTCCCTGGAGGAGGAATCCAACTTCCTCCTCCCCTTCACCGACACCAGGTCCGCCAGGCCTAACGGGCAATTAAAATCGCCCCCCACGATGACCTGCCTCCTAGTGGCCAGTAGGCCCGCCAGGCTCTCCCACACCTCCTTCCTTTCCATGCACCGTACCGGGCGTACACGTTTATCAGCCGAAGCTGCACGCCCTGGTAAGTAGCGTCTAGACAGAGAAGCCGACCCGGTATTATTTCCTGGGTCCCTTCTACACTCATTCCCCGTCTTCCTAGGAGGGTGACCACACCTGTGCACCTGCTCTCGTTGCTGCCGGACCAAAAGTACTGTCCCTTCCATCCGTCCAGCAGAGCCTCCGACCCTAGGGTGTAGGGGAGGTGACATTCCTGGAGGAAGATTACATCGCGTCTGGTGAGCTGCAGCCACTGCATGATTGCCCCCTCCTTCCCTTCCCCTTCATCCCTCTCACATTGACCGATGCTGCGGATATGTCCATGCCGGGGCGTGATTTATCCCGTGTCGGACTCCGGCGCGTGCTCCCTCCTCCTGCCTTTGCCCACCTTCCCCTTAACCGTTTTCCTCCCCTTTGATTTACGGGGCTTTCCCTGGATCAAACGTTCCCCCCCCTCCCCCACCTCCACCCCGACTCCCCTGAGTCCGGCGCGGATCCTGAAGGGCTCGTGTCTTCCTGGGGGCCAGCTCCTATCAGGACTCTGTCCCGCTTCCTTTTCCTCCCCTCCCACTTCCTCCCATGTTTCCTCCGCCTCTTCCTCCATCCGCTGCCCACCTCGCCCTCCTCACCCGTCACCTCCGACCAGTTCCCCAGCGGCGTTCCCGAGTCCTCCGTGCCGTTTCCCCTTCCCTCCTCCGCCTCCTCCAGTGGTGGTGGTGCTCCCTCCCCCGCCGATCCCCTCCTCACCCTCCTCGGGGGCCGCGGTTCCTTCACCTCCCCTTTCCCTTCCCCTTCATGCTCCCGGCCCGCTTCCCGCCGGCAGCCTCCGTCGCCTCCTCCACCTGGCCACTCCGCCATGCCCGCGCCCTGTTAGCGTAGGATTCAGGGCAGGTCCTGTACAAATGCCCTCTGCTGCCGCACAGGTTGCAAAGGGCAGGCTCCCCGCACTCCTCCACCGTGTGGTCCAGCGCCCTGCACCTGTAGCAAACGCGCGCCACGCACGCTGCCGCCAGGTGCCCCCCCCCACACCTCCTGCACAGCTTGGGCTGTCCCGCGTACACCACATAGCCCCTGTTTCCGCCGATGTTCAGAGCACTCGGGACATGCTTCAGTGCCCCCCCTCCGTCTTCAGACGCACCCTCCACTGCCTGGCCCCCGTCCATATCCCCGCCACATCCAGCACCCTCTTGCAGCCCGACAGGACCACACAGTGCTGCCGCAGCCACACCTCCACGTCCTGGTCATGCAACGCTTCATTATAAAGGAACACGGTCACGACCTTCGTCTCCAGGTCCGATAGCAACCGCGTCCTCATAGACGCCAGCGCTTCCCCCCGCCTTCTCCTCGAAACGGGCAAGGAATTTTTGCAGCAGGATGTTGGTGGTGAAGCTCACATCGAATGCCCTCCCCCCGGCAGGGCAATCAGGCAGTACAAGTCCTCCACCTCCACCTGCAGCATTCCCAGTACAACCGATCTCACGAAGGTCGTCCTGTCCAGGGTGACCCCCTCTTCCACATCTTCCTTAAACTCGACCCGCACGCAGTTGTGCCTCTTGGCCTGCAACGGGGTCAGGCCGCCCCAGCTCCACCACGCCACCTCCCCGCTCCCCCGCCGGGCCTCCCCGCACCCACCGGGCCAACCCCGCCGTCTTCCCCTCCACTGCCCCCCCCCGACCCCTGGGCTGCGGGCGCCTCTCCGCCCCTTCCCCCCCNTCCGATCGGGGGTACTCCCACCCCCTCCTCCCGGTGCTCCCCCTCGTTCTCCTCCCCGCTCCTCCCTCCCCGCGCTCTCCAACCCCTCCACTCCCCCACTCTCTTCCCTTGTTGCGTCTCACCCGACGTCACTCCCGCACCAGACGGGCCCGCCCCGCTCCAACGGTCTCTCTCAGCGCCCCGGGCATCTTCCTCAGGCTGCGCCATGCGCCGCATCTCCGTCTCCATCTCCGCGTGTTCGCTGCAGCTGGGTCACTCCTCCCACTGCGCCCGTGACTCACCCACCCTCCGGCAGCAAGGCCACCCCAGACCACCCGGTCTGGGGCCCTCGCACACCCGGGGTGGCTGGAGAACCCACGGGACACCGACGAGCCGCAGCAGTGTATCAGGGAGAACCGGTTCAGGAACGCGTTCCGCTGGTAATTGCGCCGGCATCTGCGGGCAATTCGCCAGAATGGTGAGGCTCTGCTGTGTCTCCCGTTCTTATATAGAGCAGCAGCAGGGTGACGTCATCATTAACTCATTAACTCATCAGGTGCAAAGATTTGAGGGGGAGTTATTGTAATTATATACTAGATTAGTAATCAGGCTATTGTTACGCTGCGAGTTGTAGATTAGTAATCATTTGGAATGTGTTTTATTGTGATTATGCTACATTAGTAATCAGTTAGCGTTTGTTTCCCTTATAAGGAATTGTAATGTATCTTATTTAATAATAATAAATAACGCGATCTAAACCCAAAAACGTTGATTATGAATAATATTGGTCGCGAAAGCCTACGTGTTAAACTGACCTCTACCGACCCCGCCATGGGCGGAGCAACTTGGGGGACATACAGATATGTATGTAAATTATCTGTTCAATCGAACCGGGGGTCGGATATGTGAACTGTGGGGGGGGGGGGGTACAGGGCAAGAATCGCATTCAAATTTAGATTACTTGGTGAAGTGGTGTGATGAGCAGTGGTTGTGAGATTGTTCAATTCCGGACAATATTGTAGTGTTTAAGTCTTCCTGTTGGAATGCATCTGTAGTTAGATCTTTACTCAACATTTTAAACGTTTTTTTTCAAGTATAAAGCTTTTTTTGGTTGGTAATAATCGACTTTAGGATGTACATTGATGACGCGTTCGTTGGATATATGGCCTTGACTTCAACATAGACGCACAGTGAACAAATGTGGTGAACTAATAAGGAAATCATGGGGAATGATACTTTAACGCTTTGGTATTCCTGGAACGGATATGGTTTGCATTGTACTGTAACTGTTTGAACATAGGACATAATAAATATTCGGTTCAAATTTTAACGTCAACATTTTGCAGATGAATAAAAACGTATTTTGAACGAATATTTGTCCGTTCTTTATTTTAAAATGTTCCTAGTAAAAACGTGTTAAGAGAGTTTCAGGTGGAGGATCTCCGTCACACAAGTGTGCAGCATTTTGGCTGTCTACGCATGTAACATGGTACATGCATGCATGTAACATGTATGTAATATGGACGTGCCAACCAATGGTGGGATATGTGAAGCGGAAGGTGCAGGATCAGGATGGAATTAAACTTATTTGAATAACACTTTGGTGGTATTAGGATCAAGTTGTCCACTGCTGGATGAATGTTCCATCTCAATGGCATCAAATAATTCAGTATGAATATGTAAAATAATCGCACAAACCCAATCTTAGCCCGTGAAATAATGAATCGTTGCAATTGTAATGACTCCGAACTCATACTGCAGAGGGTTCTTTTATTTAGCCTTTAACGCGGTTTCAGACCCCGGGCGTCACGATATAGCAACGACGACGAGACAGCAACCAGCCAACACAGCCCCAAACCTCGTTCCTCCCCTCTCTCATTCTCAGCGTGAACCTCCGCCCACACTTGGTCTCGCCTTCCCTTCTCGAACTCTCTCTATCTTGTTGTCACCACTTGTCCCTTAGTTGAGGCACTGTCTTTACATCACCCACCTCTATGACCTCTACCTGACCCCGGCGGAGCAACTTGGGGGACTCGGTGGCACCTGTAGGCAATACAACCATGCCCTGACCCCACTGCCCATGGAAGCACGTGCTCGCCGCCCTGATCTTTTCATTAGCGGCTTGCGCTCTGGTGGGGAAAGGTCCTCGTTATGAATCGTTTCGCAACGTTCAGGTCCAGAATACCGAAGTACACCGGGAATCACCTGTACTTAAAAAACGTAAATGATAACACTATAAACAATAACACTAAACATTAAACGATAAACTATCAACTGGTTTTATAATTTATAGCACCATAAACGGAGGTACGGTATTTAAATCTAATTAGAAGTATTAAAATCGCACTCTACACATATATGTAAATTATCTGTTCAATCAAACCGGGGTCGGA
This sequence comes from Lethenteron camtschaticum, assembly GCA_018977245.1. Lineage (NCBI taxonomy): Eukaryota > Metazoa > Chordata > Hyperoartia > Petromyzontiformes > Petromyzontidae > Lethenteron > Lethenteron camtschaticum. The sequence goes on along the minus strand of WFAB01002901.1, from coordinate 8,603 downwards.
TATGTGAACTGTGGGGGTCAGGGCAAGAATCGCATTCAAATTTTAGATAACAATTGGTCGTATTAGCAAATTACTGTGCTTGAATGTAGGTTATGTGCAAATGCAAATCGTTAGTCGTAAATGCCAGGGAGGAGTTGAGAGGTGCACGTTTAATCCAGTTATAACATTTACTTTAGCATACTATTTAATGACACTATTGTTGATAAGAATTCGTCTGGACGTGGCACGGGCCTTGTTCTACTCGATCAACAAAAATTAGTACAATGTCGGTCATAAGGGAGTGCGTTTTCATACATACGAGCAGAGTTCGCTTGCACGTTCACTCTACATATGTAGGGGTGTTAGAGAGAGGGCCCGTTATGCATGGCAGTCTATGGGAAACAAACACAGTGGGCGGGGCTACGTGTGTACACGGGGAGATGCCCTCTGCGACGTCCGAGCCAGACACCCTGGGGGGGCTGGTTTGGCGTTATGATCCCCGGGGCCCCACCCCTCAGGAGGGTTGGGTATAAAAGGGGATGTTGTAAGGGCTCGAGGGCAGTTATGTTAAAGCTAACCAAGAAGACTGAAGACGTCTAGATAGAGCCCTGGACTCCCCTCGTTCGATGTCCTTGTCAGGGCCGAACAGGACTGAGCCAGCGGCGTGGTCCCGAGAGCCAGAGCCGGTGCTCTTCTAAGAGCTGGTCTGGGACTCCGGGTACCGGGCCGACTTACCAGTGTCGGGCCAAGTAGCCTCCCCTAGCCAAATAGTGGAGGACTGTGAGGCAGGCTAGGACTAGCTAGGAAGTGTATCCTTAGCTAGTCGGGTGAGGGGGCCGCTACCCCCTCCAGTGCTGTATGTCACAAACCGAGTTGTGTTAAATAAATATACGTGTGCCTCCACCTCGGCGTCAAGTGTCTTCACCGGTACTTCATTTGGTGTAGAAGTGGTCATCGAACTTTCGCTGATTAATTTGAAGAAGCTGTACCCTTCGCTGCCATGGTGTAAAAGCTGGCAGCGAAGTGCAAGACCCAACCGGAGGTGCGGATGGACGGTGTGGGTTGCACCTGGCCTCTCCCTGTGACGACCCCGGCGTCCGGGGCCCCGGGTGATGTGCCCCGGGGGATGGGCGACTGCAGCCTGCATGGGAGGAGGCTGCGGGCCCGGGCTGCTCGCCATCGACGGCGAGTTGGAGCGACGTCGCCCGTCAACTCGACCAGCTGCTGGTGGCAAGGGAGTGGCCGGGTGTTGGTGAGTGATGGCGAAATCAGCTGTGGCGTTCGCGCCGTTTCGGCGGTGTCGGCGTTCCCGCCATTTGCACCATGCCGGCGTTCCCGCCATTCACGTGCCGGCGTTCCCGCCATTTGCACCATGCCGGCGTTCCCGCCATTGCACCATGCCGGCGTTCCCGCCATTTGCATCGTGCCGGCGTTCCCGCCATTTGCACCATGCCGGCGTTCCCGCCATTGGCACCATGCCGGCGTTCCCGCCATTTGCACCATGCCGGCGTTCCCGCCTTTTGCGCCTTGTGTGCTGCGCCGGCCTGGCGGCGTGCCGCTACAGCCCTGTGATTACGGGCCTCCCTCCCCCCATTGAAGTAAGAAGAGCGGGGAGGGCATCGGTGGTGAGAGCGAGAGGGGTCCGTGATTGAAGAGAGGGTTTCGACTATGGAGACACTGCTGGGAGGGACTTTTTCAGTTTGACTCTCCGGTTTTGTGTTCCTCGCGGACGGTTTTTCCCTCTGTTCTTTTTGCATTTTGGCTTGTGCGAGTGTTATTTGGTGTTATATTGTTGTTGTGATGTTGTGGTCAGGAAGAGGTTGGCTTAGGGCTTTTGGTTTGCTATTCATAAGGATGTTAGTTGGGTGCTTGGTGTTGTGGTGTGTTGCTGTGTGGCGTTTTTGATGCTTGGCGTAGGGTTTAGGATTGGTTTGTTGTTGCGGTTGTCTAGGATTGTTGTTGTTTATATGTGGGGACTGGATGGAGCATTGCGCCAAATGATTGACTGTACGAACTTCGTATACTGCATATACTGTATTAATCAATTCGGCGATTCTTGGCGTTTGTGTATAGTTTTTTTAATTCGAATGCCCTGAGTCCCATGGTTAATGTTGAAGGGGATTTTGAAATTACAGGTTCGGTTTGTTTCAAACTCACTGGTTGGTTCCTGTCCGTTGTTGCACAGATGATGTCTTTTGTGCGGGAATGCTCCTTGTGTTCTACATGGATCGGGAGTGCGTTTCCGTTAATTGCCGTCAAATTGCGTTGCTCTCTCCACTCGGTTGGTACAGCTGCATTGCTGCAATGCGAGTCTCGGAGATGTGTACGGATACGGGATGTGAGGTGTATTGTTGTGACCATTGAATATTCGGGATCGTCACAAATTGTGCGTACCTGTTCGGCATTGGATCAGTTCTGTGGGGGATCATAATTCTAATTGTATGTGTTGTGATGGTGTTAAATTGCGATGGTGACATGCTGCAGGGATTTGGAATTGTGGTGCTGGCTGTCACTTATCTTGGGGCGCAGATCCTGACCAGGATGGCCAGTGAGTGTGCNTGCTCATGAAGTGTGGTCCCGTCATGCAATGGCTGACGGCTTGACCTGACAGCCCGGAGATTAAACACTCCGTGGTATGTCTAGCCTAGTGGCTGTGTGCTCACATGGCTCGGAGTGTGGTCCCGTCATGCTGGCTGACGGCTTGACCTGACAGCCCGGAGATTAAACACTCCGTGGTATGTCTAGCCTAGTGGGCTGTGCTCACATGGCTCAGGGAGTGTGGTCCCGTCATGCTGTGCTGACGGCTTGACCTGACAGCCCGGAGATTAAAACACTCCGTGGTATGTCTAGCCTAGTGGGCTGTGCTCACGGGCTCAGGGAGTGTGGTCCCGTCATGCTGGCTGACGGCTTGACCTGACAGCCCGGAGATTAAACACTCCGTGGTATGTCTAGCCTAGTGGGCTGTGTGCTCACATGGCTCGGGAGTGTGGTCCCGTCATGCTGTGTCTGACGGCTTGACCTGACAGCCCGGAGATTGAAACACTCCGTGGTATGTCTAGCCTAGTGGGCTGTGCTCACATGGCTCGGAGTGTGTGGTCCCGTCATGCAATGGCTGACGGCTTGACCTGACAGCCCGGAGAGCGAGACACTCTGTGGCTTGTCTAGCCTTGTGGGCTGTGCGCTCACATGGCTCAGGGAGGGTGGTCCCGTCATGCTATGGCTGACGGCTTGACCTGACGGCTCGGAGGTTGAGACCCTCTGAGGCGCGTTGAAACAGTGAGCTGGAGATCGTAAGGTTCGAGTGGGTTAGCCAGTCATGTATATAGGTTGTTTTTTTTTACGGAATTCGTATTTATTCAGGGGGCGTCGGGTTGTTTTCTCTTCTTGCTGTTGCATTTTGTTGTGTTCTTGTTGCCGTTCTTGTTATTGTTGAAAATTAGTGAGGCACACGCGCGGTTACGGTATAAATTCATTTTATTGTCATTGTGTATGTTGGCAGCCGGGACGGCTGCGAGCTATGCGGGGGGAGTGATGTAGGGGTGTTAGAGAGAGGGCCGTTATGCATGGCAGTCTATGGGAAACAAACACAGTGGGCGGGGCTACGTGTGTACACGGGAGATGCCCTCTGCGACGTCCGAGCCAGACACCCTGGGGGGGCTGGTTTGGCGTTATGATCCCCCGGGGCCCCACCCCTCAAGGAGGGTTGGGTATAAAAGGGGATGTTGTAGGGCTCGAGGGAGTTATGTTAAAGCTAACCAAGAAGACTGAAGACGTCTTAGATAGAGCCCTGGACTCCCCTCGTTCGATGTCCTTGTCAGGGCCGAACAGGACTGAGCCAGCGGCGTGGTCCCGAGAGCCAGAGCCGGTGCTCTTCTAAGAGCTGGTCTGGGACTCCGGGTACCGGGCCTGACTTACCAGTGTCGGGCCAAGTAGCCTCCCCTAGCCAATAGTGGAGGACTGTGAGGCAGGCTAGGACTAGCTAGGAAGTGTATCCTTAGCTAGTCGGGTGAGGGGCCGCTACCCCTCCAGTGCTGTATGTCACAAACCGAGTTGTGTTAAATAAATATACGTGTGCCTCCACCTCGGCGTCAAGTGTCTTCACCGGTACTTCACATACATATGCGCAGTGTGATTCCAAGACGATCACATTGCGATTCTAATACTTCTAATTATATTCTAATATCGTATTAGAATATCCTCTAATATTGTATTAGAATATCTCTATTCTTTGGTTCTTTCGGTAAAGTCACGTAGGTAGAAATAAAACAAAATAAATAACGACGTTTCGGAAGGCTGTCATATACCGCCCCATTTACGAGTTGGCTGTATGATGTGTATAGTTGAAGGTGCTTCTAACAGCTATTAACGTGCGTGTGTTGTCTTTTGTTTTTAGAATTTGTTCATTGATGTGGTTCTTTTTATTGCGGCGTTTTTTTGTTGAGTTCTGTCACTTGAGTGTTGCAGTTTGTTTAAGAATTCGTCACGTGAGCGTGGTGTTTTGCTTGTTGGAATTTCGCTTTGTTACAATTTGTGATTGTTATAATAATTGTAACGATTCATAATGTCATGAGTTTATAATGGGTTTGTGCGTGTATTTATATAAATATATTCCGTCTTTTGTTATTCGATGACATCTTGCATTAAAAATCGTGATTGTCATATGACCATGTTGTAATTGTAATAATTTTTATCCGATCCTTGCACGTACACTATACATACATATTAGCGATTCTTATACGACCACACTGTAATTCTAATGATATTATAATACCTTACCTCCGTTCATATGGTTATAAATTAAAACACTAGTTTATAATCGTTAAATGTTTAGTGTTATCGTTGATAGTATTACAGTTTACATGTTATAGAGTACAGTTTATCCCCGACATACTTCGGATTAGTGACTGGTACGTTTATGAACGATTAACTACGGGGACCTTTCCCCTCAAGGAACACGTGTTAATCGGGTAGACAGCCAAGATACTGCCGGTTAAGGGCACACTTGTGTGACGGAGATCCTCCTCCTGAAATTATCTTAACATGTTTTTGCTAGGAACATTATGAAATAAAGACCAGACGAACATTTGTAATAATTTTTACGTCAAAACTCGAAGGGAATATTTATTATGTCCTATGTTCACACATTTCCAGTACAATGCAAACCATTTCCGTTCCAGGAATACCAAAGGGTTAAAGTATCATTTCCATGATTTCTACACATTTGTTCACTGTGCGTCTATGTTGAAGTCAAGGCCATATATCCAACGAACTTGTCATCAATGTACATCCTGAAATCGACTATCTAAAGTCGATTAAAAAAACTTTATACTTGAAAAAAAACCGTTTAAAATGTTGAGTAAAGATCTAACTACAGACGCATTCCAACTTTAGCTCAACAGGAACACCTAACGACTACAATTGAACCCTCTCACAACCAGTGCTCATCACACCACTTCGGCAAGTAATTCGATAACTTTACAAACCACCACTGGGCACGTAATTAAACTCACAAAACTGTAAAACAAAAATGGTCAAAATTACACACAAAAGTACTCGATACGGATTAACATTATATTTCAGTCACGCCGAGCTCTCGGTTTGATCCTCGAGCCACTCCATTACATCCAGCCATCTCTCGGAATCCAACTGCATGGGATCGAAGGTGGAAACTTCTTCAGGACTCATTGCAGCACCTTGAATTTCAGCTTTTGATTTCAGTTTCCTATCATTGTGGACCTTCTGATGCCTGTTCATGTGTGACCGTGCAATGCCTTCCCACACACAGCACAGGAACGGCTTCTCGACTGTGTGTTTTCTGGTGACTCTGAAGATGTGATGATTGTGCAAATGTCTTCCACACACAGGGCACAGGAATGGCTTCTCGCCCTTGTGTGTTCTCTGGTGAGTTAGAAGAGTTGATGAGTGTGCAAATGTCTTCCCACACACAGGGCACAGGAATGGCTTCTCGCCGTGTGTGTTCTCTGGTGACTCTGAAGATGTGATGAGTGTGCAAATGCCTTCCACACACATGGCATAGGAATGGCTTCTCGCCCGTGTGTTTTCTGGTGACTTTGAAGATGTGATGACTTTGCAAATGTCTTCCCACACACAGGGCACAGAAATGGCTTCTCGCCCGTGTGTGTTCTCTGGTGACTCTGAAGATGTGATGAGTGTGCAAATACCTTCCCACACACATGGCATAGGAATGGCTTCTCGCCCGTGTGCGTTTTCTTATGATCTTGAAGAGTTGATGACCGTGCAAATGTCTTCCCACACACAGAGCACAGGAACGGCTTCTCGCCAGTGTGTGTTCTCTGATGACTCTGAGATGTGATGAATGTGCAAATGTCTTCCCACACACAGGGCACAGAATGGCTTCTCGCCCGTGTGTGTTTTCTGATGGCGTTGGCAGTTTTCTGAAAGTGAAAATGCTATCCCACATACAGAACACAGGAATTGCTTCTCACCCGTGTGTGTTCTCTGGTGTCACTTAAGATTTGATTGCCGTGAAAATTCCTTCCCACACACAGAGCAATTCAATGGCTTCTTGCCTCCGTGTGCGTGGGGCTGTGGAGAGCGTCTCTGCTCCATGTGAGCGTAGTAACAGTAGTGGTGTTATCGAGTCAAAAGTACGCTATCGGCCGCAAAGATGTTTAGCGTTTTGGATTTTGTTAACTGCTAAAACAAGAACGACACTCGCGTCTAACCGAGACGCAAAATATCCCGTAAATTTGACGACGGTCACGTTTAAGATTTTATCCGCGAAATAGACACTTACTTGTAGATTCGCGGTATATCGATGTCTGGAACCCGTCTGAAGATGTCGCCACGAACTCTCCGACGCAAAGTCGCCTAACTGTCGACACAGCAATTGTGCTCGCCAGGCTGCGTTGTCTCGCGGTTGAAGGGCGATCAGCAGAGCGACGAGTCGAGCGTCCAACCTCATCAAGTTCCCTCTCGAAATGGCATTGAGCTCTGCTTCTGAGCCGCCTTATAACTCCCCCCTATTGTTAATTTATGAAGGCACAATCCGCATGTCTATTAACATACCGAAGGGTAATGTGCCCATTGTGCTTCATGCATGCATATGTAAGTGCATCTCAGTGTGTAATTGTGCGTCTATTTTGAATAAAAACTTTGTCCTCGATTTAAAGTGAATGCAGAGAAATTAGCACGTAACTTTAGAAAAGGAAGACAGCGGCCTTCTCGACGAGGGAGTGAAACCCAATAGGTAATCTTCTTCCTAGCGTTGTTCCGCTGTGGCGCAGGGTCCGCTTTTCGGCATTGTCTTCTCCATTTGGCTCGGTCCAGGGCATCTTCAGGGGATGCGTTGACCGTCTTTATGTCTTCCTTTATTCGATCCATCCATCGCTTCTTCGGACGTCCGCGTGGACGGCATGGCAGTCTTGGCCACTGATGACTCTTCACTTCGCATCACATGGCCGTACCACCGAAGCCTTGCCTCAAGCATCTTGTCCGCAATGGGGGCCACACCAAGTCGATTCCGAACGTCTTCGTTCATGACACGATCCCATCGAGTGAGTCCGAGGCTCCATCTGAGCATCCTCATCTCCATGGTGTGGAGAGCTTGTTCGTGTACAGTTGTGGCTGGCCAGCACTCGGATCCATAGAGTGCCACCGGTCGGACGATGGTCTTGTAAATTTTTCCCTTCAGCCTATCCGGCATTTTCCTATCACAGAGGACTCCGGTGACTTGCCTCCACTTCATCCATGCCGCATTGACTCGTGACCTCACATCAGTCGTGATGCTACCATCTGAGCTGATGGTGGAATCCAGGTACTTGAAGTCCGTCACTTTCTTCAGATCTTCTCCGTCAATGCTGATGGTGCCGTCGGTTTGGGGGCCACACTCCATATACTCCGTCTTTTGATGTTGAACCTCATCCCGTTTTCGTCCAAACGTTCCTTCCACAGGCGCGTTTGTCTTTCCACTTCTCCTCTCTCTTCATCTGAGAGGAGGACGTCATCCGCGTAGAGAATTGACCATGGCAGGGGCGTGTGCAGGTCGGCAGTGATCGTGTCCATGCACAGGATAAACAGGAGTGGTGACAGGGCCGATCCTTGGTGCACTCCAACGCTGATGGGAAATGGCGGTGATATGCCCACTGCACACCTGACTGCACTGGTGACGTTCTTGTATAGGAGTTGCACCCAATGCACGTAGGTTTCAGGGACTCCATGGGATCGAAGCGAGTGCCAGATGAGGTCGTGGGGGACCCTGTCAAATGCCTTTTCAAGGTCGAGGAACGACACGTGCACAGCTTTGTTCTTCTCTCTGTGCCTCTCCAGCAGGAGCCTCGCCGCGAATATGGCGTCCGTAGTGCCACATCCTTTGTTGAAGCCGCATTGGTTGGGTGATAGGGTGACGATGTTTCTAATCCTCGTGTCCAAAACTCGCTCAAAGATCTTCATCGCATGACACAGGAGCCGGATTGGCCTGTAATTCGAGCATTCTGCCACGGCCCCTTTACCCTTCCAAATTGGATCCGTCGTGCTGGTCGACCAGGCTTCTGGGACCTCACCGGTGCTCGTGATGGTGCTGAAGAGTTGGGTAAGGAGGGCAGCACCCTGCCTGCCAAGGTCTTCCAGGCCTCAGCAGGGAT
>WFAB01002900.1:0-24397 GCA_018977245.1 Lethenteron camtschaticum | reverse complement strand
GACCGTCGTACGGCACAGGACGCAGTTGGCCATCCGGCAGCGCCGGCAGTTCAGGAAGGCATGGGCCAGGCATCGGGGCTCCGCGCGAGCCGCGGGGTTCCGGTTCCCGACGGTCAACAGCCGTCAGGTCCGAGACACCTGGGGGTGGGTCAGGTGGCGACACGTGAGGATCAGCCTGCGACACATCCCTCCCCGAGTCGACGGTCACATCACACGCTCGGTCGTCACGGCACAACCCGGGGTCACGCGGCGCCGCGTAGGGTTTCAGTCGGGAGGGGTGCACGTACCAACGGCGTTTTCCCCATTTAATCTGTATACTCTGGGTCGTGCAACCCGCACAATTTCCACCGGTCCCCTCCATGGTCTCAACAGTTTGGGGGACGTAGCCAACGGTGCGTGTGGACAATGCAGCCAGGCCTTATCGCCCGGTTCCCAATCGTGCGTATGCACCTTCCGTTCATGCAATCGCTCGTTCGCGATCTGCCGAGAGCGTGAATTCAATCTCGCAGCCTCTCGCGCCTCAGCCAATTTGGCGATGTTAAACTTAATGTGGTCTGCCAATTTAGATTTTGCACGTGGCTGTGAAATCCCCAGTTGGACGTCCATGGCCGGATCAGCCTCCCGCCCATACATCAGAAAAAATGGAGAAAACCCCGTCGCCGCATGGGGTGCCATCCGATAGGCCGCTAGTACCCCCGGTACCTGTAAGTCCCAATCCACCTGGTCGTCGCATACCTGTTGGCACAGCATAGACGTAATCGTCCTGTTCAGACGTTCAACCATACCGTCAGTCTGCGGGTGGTACGGGGAGGTACGTACTTTCTTTGTACCCAACAGGTCGCACACCTCGCGCAACAAAACACTCGAAAAGTTTTTCCCTTGATCCGTGAGCAAGCGTTCGGGGGCGCCTTTGTCCAAAACGTAACCCTGGACAAAGGCGTCCGCCACTGCCGCAGCCGACTGGTTGGCGAGTGGCCACGCCATGGGCCAGCGGGTGAAGTACTCTACGCCAACCAGCAGGAACTTATTTCCCCGAGGTGTAGTGGGAAAGGGCCCCAAGATGTCTAGCGCGACCAATTCGTTCGTGCGCGAAACTTGGATGGATTGAAGCGGTGGATTAGCCGCTATTGGTGGCGGTTTTCTTTAGCGCACCCTACACACCCCTTAAGAATGTTCGCCACGTCACTGCCCATCCCAGGCCAATAGTAGTCTCGCTGAATGAGGGCGAGCGTTTTGTGAAACCCCAGATGCATGAGTCGTTCATGGGCAGCCAGGACGACTTTACCCCGTACAGCAACCGGCACCACAAGCACGTGACGCCGGGACATGGAGTCCCACTTCATCAAGAGGCCCTGTCTGCACACCCAGGAACCGACCCGCGTTTCCCCGCCCTCGGGAACGTTAACCCTCCGACGTAGTGCGAGCAGGGAGCTGTCGGCCATTTGCAGACGGCCCCACTCGATGAGAGGCAATGCTAACAGCGAGTCCCTCCCCGTGGGGGCGTCGACCCCCGTAGTATCCGTGGCGGCTAGCACCACTTCCGCGGGGACATCGACAGAAGGTTTACACCGCGCCGATCCTAACTGACATGCGCATTCCGTACGCGTCGGCAACCGTGACAATGCATCCGCATTCGAGTGGCGCAACCCCTTGCGGTAAATCGTCGTGAATTGGTAGTCCTGAAGGACCTCCAACCATCGGGACAATTGGCCGGATGGCTGCACCACCCGCATAGCGTATTGGAGAGCCGCATGGCCCGTGCGAACCGTAAAGTGACGGCCATACAGATACGGCCTGAATTGCTGTATAAAAAACACAATCGCCAGCAATTCACGCCGTGTCACGCAGTAGCGTTGTTCCGCGGGGGACAGAACCCTGCTACCGTAGGCGACCACCCGTTCGACCCCCCCGACCACCTGTGAGAGCACTCCCCCAATACCCGTGTTACTGGCATCCGTGTCGAGCACAAACGGTTGCGTGAAATCGGGGTAACACAAGGGGGGAGCCTGCACCAAGGCGTCACGAAGGGAGCAGAACGCGGCCTCCTCCTCCGGCCCCCAGTGAAACCGCACCCCTTTAGCCGTCAAGGCGTGCAGGGGCCTGGCTATGGTGGCAAACTGTTTGACAAAACGACGGTAATAGGAGGCAAATCCTATGAAGCTGCGGACTTCAGTAACAGAGGTCGGTGTTGGCCATGAGCCGACGCATTGCGTCTTAGCAGGGTCCGTCGAGATCCCCGAACGGCTAACGATATGGCCCAAATACCTGACCGATTCCCGAAGCAGAAAACATTTAGCCGGTTTAAATTTAAGCTTCGCGGAACGCATCCTGAGAAACACTGCCCTCAGTCGCTGGAGGTGCTCCTCAAAGCTTCGGCTGAAACGATGATATCATCGAGGTAAATCAAACAGGTGTCCCATTGAAGGCCTGACAAAACCAATTCCATGAGCCTCTGGAACGTGGCAGGAGCGGAATGTAAACCCATGGGCAATCGGTTGAACTCAAATAGGCCTCCCGGTGTCCGGAAAGCGGTTTTAGGTTTTGATTCGTCATCGAGGGGCAATTGCCAAAATCCCGAAAGCAAATCGAGCGTCGAAAAAAACTGTGCTCCTGCCAAGGCATCCAGCGACTCATCCATCCTGGGGAGCGGATACGCATCGGCCATTGATATTTTGTTTAGGCGGCGGAAATCGACACAGAACCGCAGGGATCCATCCTGTTTTTTTAACCAAGACGATAGGAGCACCCCACGGACTGGAAGAGGGCGCAATAATGTCGGCCGCCAACATGTCATTTACTGTCCGACTGCACATGCTCCTTCTCGGCTGGACTGAGCCGGAAGGGATTCTGTCGAATCGGGGCCGCGTCCCCAGTCTCTATGTGGTGGCGCAACAGGTCTGTGCAGCCAATGTCGTACTTGTGCCTGCTAAACACGTCAGCGAACTCGAGCAGCAAGCCCCTCAATGCACCCAACTGCACACTGGACAAGGTACTGGACCCGGCACACAACGAGTCCAACCACTCCGTCCCCTCCTCACTTTGGGGATGCGTATCGACATGCGAATCGGCGTGAGCAACGAGCTGTTCCTCGACGGGTAGCGGCGCGGCGTGAGCGAGCACCGTTCCCTGCGTAATCACGGCCGGCCGCGACCCCGTATTCAGGACCACAACGAACGGCTCACTGTCCCGCCTCACCATGGTCTGGGCCACCGCTAAGTCGAGGTCCCCTTTAGCCCTGTTAGACGGCCCCAATAGAACTCCCTGCGCCCCCGCATCTGCCCCAAGGGGTTTTCTCAACCGAAGGGGTACCAACATTTGCGATCCCGGGGGCACCCGTACAGTCCGGGTTGCCAGCGCCTGCACCGTCGCACAAGCCGTGCGTATCTTATTTGGACTCTTCAAAAACTCAACCCGCCGACCCGATGGAAGCTCAATGCAGGCCTGGTCTATGAGAATTTTTATGGGCATTTTAGAGAGAAAATCCGTGCCTAGTAAACAAGGAACGGCCAACGATGATGATACAAAAATAGGACCCGCCAATTTAATGTCGCCAATACAAATATTCGCCCGAATCTGGCCGATGATTCCCAAAGATCCCCCGTTTGCCGCGTAAAACGGTACGTCCACCGGCAGAAGTGGTCGACATTGTACGGGAAGAATATTATAAATAAGGTCCGAAATAATAGTGGCCGACGCACCCGTGTCCACGAGCACCCGGACCTCAACCCCGTCAATGTACCCCGTTACCACGGACGACCCGGCCGACGCAGCCACAATCCTGTGGGCTAATTCGGACCACTCGACTGCCTTCGGGCCGTACGCGGACCCCTCTCGCCGAACCGAACCCCCGGCGCCCATACACGGTCCCCCACCGCTAAGCGGCGACCCGAACGTGCCGTGCGTGTGGACCGAACGTGTGAGGTGCCGCGACTTGCCGGGTTCAGTTGGGATGTCTTGAGTCCCTGGGCGTCGTCCGGACGTGGTCCCGCGGTGCGTTGACGCGGGGCCCGGCACCCCGACGCGACGTGGCCCCGAAGGCCGCAGTTGTAGCAGACGACGAGGGACGTCGTGGGTTTCGGTTGCTCCAGCTTGCGGGAGGAGCGTGTGGGCGAACGACCTCCCGTTCTCCACTCCCCCGGCCTCGAACCCGCGAAGGCCTCCTCCCGAGGCACAGCAGGCTGAGGTCCGATGATCGTGGCGGCCGGTGCCCCGTTCTCCACCGATGCGCAGACGACCGTCGGCTTCTGCTGTAGGACCTCGTAAGCGTGGATACTCGTGGCAATCCCCAGGGAGCAGATGTCCATCTCGTCCGCCGTATTAATGGGAACTCCCAATCCGTGAGCCAGCGCCAGCAGCTGCTCCGTCACCATGGCGTCCTTCCCCTCCTTGTCCATGCGGGGAAAAGCTGAATCTGCCAGGGCGAGCAGCGCCGTGCGATAGGCGAGCGTTGTTTCTCCAACCACCTTCCGCCGATCGTAGAACTGGTGGCGACAGGTCGAGGGCGGCCCGAACACCTTGGCCAACAGGTGCAGCGCGGCCTGGAGCGTTGAGCGGGACGACCTCGGGGCAGACGTGAAGGCCGCAAGCGCGTCGTCGTCGAGCATCGCTGGCAGCGCGCGCAGGGCAGTGGTGTCGGACCACCCCGACATTTCTTGATGCGCGATGAACCGTCGCTGGAAGGCTCCCCAGTCGCCCCCGTCCGCCTTGAACACCGACAGCGCGGGCAATCGTTGCTGGAGAACTCGATCGTCGTCGTCGTCGTTGGAGCGATTTTCCCGCGCGCCGCTGTGGTTGTAGAAAATGTCGGCTCCCTCTGCAGGCGCAAAATGGAGAGCTCCGGCGCTCGCCGATGACGCGGGCTGCGCTGTGTGGAGACCTCTGGCCACGTGGTGTCCTCGTTTCCCGCCAAGCGGAGGCGGGCCCTCAAAAATGGCGCCAACTCCCAAACTTTTGGCGCGAAACGCCTTATGGCGGGAACCCTCCAGCCGCGCCGCCTCTTCCAACCCCGTAGGCGTTCCTCCGGCCGCTGGAACGGAGATCTCCGCCAAGATTGCAGCGGCGGCGAGCAGCAACTCCGCCAGGCGGGAATGTGCGTCCTGCAGGCTGGTGTCGGAGGCGGGCGGAGCATCGGCCATTTCCGCGAAGTGCTGCATCGGCGGCAACTCCTCGTCCTCTCCTCCCGAGGGTGGTGTCACCGGTACGTCGTCGTCTCCCCGGTCTTGCACGTGGGAACGAGAAGTCTTCCTTGTGTCCATTCTCCTTGAAGACAGGTTTACTTCTGACGCCAGTTGTAAAGTAGTAACTCGGCAGGAGACGACTTCACGGGTAGCACACTCTTTATTTCACCAACTTGTAGTTACACGGATGACTAACACCCTACTTCGTTACACGGGTGACCCACACCCACTTAGCTACACGGGTGACGGACACCCACTCAGCTACAACTTCGTTACACGGGTGACCAACACCCACTTAGCTACACGGGTGACGGACACCCACTCAGCTACAACTTCGTTACACGGGTGACCAACACCCACTTAGCTACCCGGGTGACCAACACCCACTCAGCTACACGGGTGACTAACACCCACTCAGCTACACGGGTGACTAACACCCACTCAGCTATACTGACACGGGCTCTTACGCCCCGTTGCCTTCCGGGACACACCCAGCCGGGGTGCCCGTCTCGGCTCTGGGTACCACCGTCCCGACCCACACGGGCGTCGGACTACGGTCCCCCCAGTCTCGGCTCCGAGCCACACAGGGCCCCTATCTCCTCCACCCCGTCTTCGGTCTTCAACTGGTTAACACTGACCCCGAGTGCTCTCGCGCGTCCCCCTTTATACCCCTCCTGCGGACGTCGCTGAGAGTACCCACTTATCTGACCAATCACTGCGCACTCGCTACGATCCTCTCTTCCCAGCTTGTGTGAGCGCGCCTCACCACCGGCGCGCGCGTCCATGCCACGCCCACACTGCGTGCCCAACCCCGCGCCCCGTGATCCATCACTGCCGGCGCACGTCAATACCACCACTACACATGCAAGGGTTTGGCAATGGTGGCGAAATGCTCAACGAATCGGCGGTAGTAGGAAGCAAATCCAATGAAACTGCAGACCTCGGTAACCGACGTGGGTGTCGGCCATGAACTGACACAATTTGTCTTCGCGGGATCGGTGGAGATCCCCGAAGAGTCGACAACGTGGCCCAAGTACCTTACGGATTTCCGAAGCAGGTGGCATTTAGCCGGTTTAAACTTCAACTTAGCCGATCGCATCCGCAAGAACACCCCCCTTAATCGCTGGAGGTGTTCCTCGAAAGTTCTACTGAAAACAATGACATCGTCAAGGTTGCACTCCGCATCTACTACGGTGCAGGCGTTGGCGGCGTGCACAATTCACATTCCTCCCGGCTCTCAGATGTTAGTTCCCCTCCGGTTTCGTAAACCCCTTGATTACGACGCGTTCATGGGGGTGCTGTGATCGGGCCTTCGCGTTCAGCTGAGCGGGTGTCGGACCTTGTGTGTGCACAAACGCTCGTGCGAAGCGACCACGACCCCTTTATCCAGGTCCTTAACGCGGGATTGGAAACGGCCGTTATCTGTCAGGGAATGGTGCTTGCTCACGCGACGCCAGCCCCGCCAGAAGATGTGATCGTGGGTCACGTAGGGGGCGAGTCCTCTTCCGTTGCCAAGCCAGGTCCTGACACAGGATGGCTCGACGCGCTTTGCTCCACTTCTGCCGATTTGTCACCATTACAGCATGCTAAATTACGCACGCTGCTGAGCGATTTCGCCGACGTTTTCAGTCAAAGCAAATTCGACATTGGCTGCACTAAATTGCTAAGCCACCACATCGACACGGGTGATGCCGCTCCAATTCGTCAAAACCCATTCCGGTTGAGCCCGGCCGAAAATTAACATGTACGGGTGGCCGTCAACGATATGTTGGCGGCCGATGTCATTGCGCCATCAAATAGCCCATGGGGGGCGCCGATCGTTCTTGTTAAGAAGCACGACGGGAGCCTCCGCTTTTGTGTTGACTTCAGGAAACTTAATAAGATTTCTGTGGCCAACGCCTACCCGCTTCCCAGGATGGACGAGTCGCTCGATGCCTTAGCAGGTGCGCATTACTTCTCCACCTTGGATCTCCTCTCGGGGTTTTGGCAGCTACCCCTTGATGACGCATCCAAACCTGCTAGGCCATCCTGCCCGCCGCTCCAATCCATTAACGTTTCCCGGGTCAATGAGATCGTCGCATTGGATATTTTGGGTCCGTTTCCCGCTACTCCTCGGGGTAGTAAGTACCTTTTGGTTGGGGTCGAATATTTTACCCGATGGGCCATGGCCTGGCCACTCCCCAACCAGTCTGCAGCAGCCATTACGGAGGCCTTTTTCCAGGGCTACGTCCTGGACAAGGGTGCTCCCGAACGCCTGCTGACCGACCAAGGGAAAAATTTATCTTCCACCCTGTTGTGGGATGTGTGCAACCTGCTAGGGACACACAAAATTCGCACCTCGCCATATCACCCCCAGACTGACGGTATGGTCGAGCGATTACATAGGACACTTACCTCCATGCTAAGCCACCAGGTGTCTGAGTCACAGACTGATTGGGATCTCCACATACCTGGTGTCTTGGCCGCCTATAGAATGGCACCCCATGCTGCCACGGGGTACTCGCCATTCTATCTTATGTATGGTAGGGAGGTTTGCCCCCAAATCGACGTACAATTGCGCATTAAACAGCCCGCACCTAAGGCTAAGATTGCCGACCACATCCGTGCTAATGTGTGTCGTCTCGTGGATGCCCGGGAGGCTGCTCAAAATAACTCAGAAGCCCGTCAGCTTGCCAACGAGCGGTTGCGGAACCTCCGCACGTCCCGCCACGTTTGGGTAGAAGGGGACCGCGCCTGGCTCCACTGCTCGCAGGTACCATTGGCTACTTCCTCAAAACTGCTTAAGCCTTGGAGAGGCCCGGTTGTTATTATTCGCGTTCTCCGCCCGCAGTGTGTCAGGATCCAGCATGGCAAGCGACGTTGGTTCGTGCACCCGTCACGTCTAAAACCTTACATTCAACCCTACACACCTCCTTCACTTCTCCGGGGCCAAGAGCGCGACACGTCTGACGAGCCGCGCCGCGATGATGCTGCTTCTAACTCTCGGGCAGGTCCCGCTGTCCCGCCCTCAGGTGCCTTGGGAATGAAATCCGCCACCGCCGACCAAGCGGGAACAAGCTTGCCCGCGGGATCAGCAACCCAGGACACAAGCGCAACAGCGGGTCGTCGGTCCCCTCCCGCCTCCGTAGCGACCGATGGACCTGCCACTCGGACTCGCTCAAAACTCAAACGATTTTCATGACCCCCGCCCACGAATTCTCGTCCCAACGCGACGCCACTCACCTGCTAGGGACACACAAAATTCGCACCTCGCCATATCACCCCCAGACTGACGGTATGGTCGAGCGATTACATAGGACACTTACCTCCATGCTAAGCCACCAGGTGTCTGAGTCACAGACTGATTGGGATCTCCACATACCTGGTGTCTTGGCCGCCTATAGAATGGCACCCCATGCTGCCACGGGGTACTCGCCATTCTATCTTATGTATGGTAGGGAGGTTTGCCCCCAATCGACGTACAATTGCGCATTAAACAGCCCGCACCTAAGGCTAAGATTGCCGACCACATCCGTGCTAATGTGTGTCGTCTCGTGGATGCCCGGGAGACTGCTCAAAATAACTCAGAAGCCCGTCAGCTTGCCAACGAGCGGTTGCGGAACCTCCGCACGTCCCGCCACGTTTGGGTAGAAGGGGACCGCGCCTGGCTCCACTGCTCGCAGGTACCATTGGCTACTTCCTCAAAACTGCTTAAGCCTTGGAGAGGCCCGGTTGTTATTATTCGCGTTCTCCGCCCGCAGTGTGTCAGGATCCAGCATGGCAAGCGACGTTGGTTCGTGCACCCGTCACGTCTAAAACCTTACATTCAACCCTACACACCTCCTTCACTTCTCCGGGGCCAAGAGCGCGACACGTCTGACGAGCCGCGCCGCGATGATGCTGCTTCTAACTCTCGGGCAGGTCCCGCTGTCCCGCCCTCAGGTGCCTTGGGAATGAAATCCGCCACCGCCGACCAAGCGGGAACAAGCTTGCCCGCGGGATCAGCAACCCAGGACACAAGCGCAACAGCGGGTCGTCGGTCCCCTCCCGCCTCCGTAGCGACCGATGGACCTGCCACTCGGACTCGCTCAAAACTCAAACGATTTTCATGACCCCCGCCCACGAATTCTCGTCCCAACGCGACGCCACTCACCTTGCCATCATGTATAGTGGGCGATTGGGGCGTGCGTTCATCCTGCATATATGTGTTTATACAGTGTTGTTCTGCATCGGTGGCCTGGAATTTTTTTTTATATACGCGTGACCACAGGAGGGGGAGAGGCGCTTTCTTCTCGTTTTTTTTCTTGATTTGTCACACACTCATTCTGATGGGTAACAAATAATTTATTGTACAATTGTATTTTTTTTTGACAGCCGGGTCGGCTCGAGGCTACGTAGAGGGGGGTAATGTAGTGACATAAGAAGGGAGGGGCTGCTGGGGGCTCTGGGACCCTGGGTGGGCCAGGCGCTTAAGTCTCTTGGCGTCAGGCGTTGGGTTCCCAGGCGCTTAATCCCCTTGGCGCCGCCAAAGGGGGGGCTGTGTGTGCTCTGTGGGATATCTGGGGGCGCACACGGCCCCACCCCTCATTGGGGACTGGGCATAAAAGGGGAGCTCCCTGGACGATCAGGGCCAGTCGTAGCTCAAGACCCAAGACCCACGACCAGCCATCTGAAGACCCTGGGATGTTGTGAGAGCGAGTGGTGGGACTCTGGAACTCCCGACTCTACGAACTTGTGAGGGCGAGTTCCAAAGCGTAGCCAGAGTAGAGTATCTAGGCTGTGTACCTAGGCTGTTTACCTAGGCTGTGTACCTAGGCTGTAACAGAGTATCAGGACTGTTGGAGTGTTGTATTGTAATAAAGAAGTTACCTCTACAAGTGTCTCCGGAACCCGTTACACACACACACTAACAATCTAAAGCAACGCAGTAAATTCAAAGAAGCAATGTTCTAAAGCCAACAGCCGGTCAACTTTAATCTTCGCCAGACACTTCACCACGGCCAATGCGCCAATATAAATCCCGCAACATTTAATGCTGCCTTGTGAAATACAAACACAACTCAATTAAATTGTCATGTCCATGCTCATTTCAGATTAAGACCGGTCGCACAAAAGCACCCATTTCAGGAGACAATTTAAAGTCCGACTTAACAGACATGTTTTACCTTCACCCATTAGACTAAAGTTCAAAACTTTCTTTAAAATTATAAACGTCTAAAGTGTTCAACCAAACGCGGTGTATACCTTGTGTACACACCATAAACATTGCAAGAATCGCGTATCAATTAACAAAACCCACATGCAGACTTTTTGGTTCTTCCGGTAAAGTCACGTAGAAGGTAAATAATAAAACATCATAAATTACAATTCTCACCACGTTTCGGCCACAACGCAAGCAGCCGTCCTCAGGTGAAGAACAGGTCTGTCGGAAAGACAGCGTCTGAATAAAACACCACCAGGTTTGGCAGCGTATATTGCTGTGTATATTGCTGCCAAGCTTGGTGTGTTCATTCAGACGCTGTCTTTCCGACAGACCTGTTCTTCACCTGAGGACGGCTGCTTGCGTTGTGGTGAAGAACAGGTCTGTCGGAAAGATAGACGCTGTCTTTCCAACAGACCTGTTCTTCACCTGAGGACGGCTGCTTGCGTTGTGGTGAAGAACAGGTCTGTCGGAAAGACAGACGCTGTCTTTCCGACAGACCTGTTCTTCACCTGAGGACGGCTGCTTGCGTTGTGGCCGAAACGTCGTGAGAATTGTATTTTATTATGTTTTTATTATTTTATTATTTCCCTTCTATGTGACTTTACCGAAGGAACCAAGAAGATGAATCCCTGCAGTCACGAAAGAATCTTTAAATCGAAACCCACATGCAGTCCTTAATGTAACGTTTCTTCAGACCCAACAACATTTTTTTTTTAAATCAAACAAACCCCCGATATGTGTACGCTCTGGGTGGGAGCTGTGGTTCTCTACAACCTGCAACAACAACAACAGCAGCAGTAAGCAGCATTGGCGACGTCAAGAAGCAACACGACAGATCGTGGTCAAACCCCGCAAAGGGCTGGATTGTCACTTGGAGAATTGGCGATTGTGGCCGAGATTTCTCCGTGTCATCCAAACTCTAACGTGGGGCACGAGAGCGTTGACAAGCGACTGCCGTTTGAAACAAACTCCTCCACATCTTTATCTCACCGGGTGAGACGCACGCAGCTGTGTGAGCGCTCGTTGATTTAGAAGTTGTTCACGATATAATACGCAAATTATATCACACTGGTCAACAAAACAAAACAACAACATGTAGTTCTGGCCTGGACTTTTGCAGCTGTTCTGGACTAAATTCAGGGTGCCGATTTCAAATCTGATCTCAGATTTGCTCCGTCGCATCTCATTTTTATGCTATCGGCATACCCCATCAAATGGTCTCTCTCTCATCCTCCACGGAGCAGCGTGTTCTCACGGGGAGAACCTCACAAGCAACATCAACAGACTTCCGTTATCGTGTTGCAGCCGGAAAGACAGCGTCTGAATGAACACCACTAAGCTTGGCAGCGTATATTTAAGCTGGGTTAGAGGAGGAGAGCGCCTTGACAAAGGGACTCACATATCAACAGAGGAATGTAGTATATTTATAAGAAATTCAGATATGGGATTAGTCACTACTTGTGGAATGTGTAGGAGGTGGGCGGGGGGTTTCAAAGTCATATTATGCAGGATTAGCAGCATCAAAAGGAGGGAGTAGGGGTAGCATTAATAAAGGGAAGGAATCATATTCTTAGGTTTTTTCGGTAAAGTCACGTAGGTAAAAAAATTTAAATTAATAAAAGTTAAATAAAAAAAGCTTCCGGAAGCTTGTCTGGCCTCCAAAACGTCGTGATTTTTATTTTATTTAACTTTTATTAATTTAAAAAAATTTTACCTACGTGACTTTACCGAAAAAACCTAAGAATACGAATCCTTGCAGTCACGAAAGCTTCAAATCTAGAAAGGGAAGGAATGTTAATAGTATGGGAGCTGCAGCAGCTAAGCCACCACATAAAAAACTAAAATATAAACTACATCAGTATCATCAATATACTAAATATACTCTCCAATAAGCCGAGCTACCGTCACCGTGGTCATCACCTGTCTAGGCTGGACCTCGGCCGGAGGAGGAGGAGACTGCCCCCCCCTCCCCCCCTCCCCCCCCCGGCGGCTTTGGGCGCGCACGGCCGCCCGTCCCCCCCCCACAGGGCCCCGCGTCGGCGGGAGCGGCGAGCGAGCGACGTGGGGAGGTCCGCCCCGAACGTCGCCACGTTCAGGCGCCGCTGCTCCGCCAACGTCACGCGGCAGTTCCTGGCGGGGTGGGAGGAGGAGGGAGGGGCGGGGGGTGGGGGGGTGAGCACGGCTGGTCAGAGGTCGCAAACGGGTTTTGATTCCTTACCCGTACTCGGCCGCACCAGGGTCGCAAACGGCTACCCGTACCCGCCCGGGTACGGGTACCCTACCCGTTCCCTACCCGTACCCTACCCGTACCCTACCCGTACCCTACCTGTACCCTACCCGAAATAAGTGACAAACGGTGACTCACCAGTGACTCACGGCCTACCCGTACCCGGCCGCACCAGGGTCGCAAATGGCTACCATTGGAACCTCATTTGCCAGCAAAAAATATTATAATTGGTTTTTTACCCTTTTATCTGGCAACAAAACTGACACCTTTATTACAAGAAGTCATGTTTGCATAGACCACATTACCTGCAGCCATAATGCGTCATCTGGTCCAACCCATGTGAGACTAGGCTCTAAGGAAAGCTGTCTCGGGTATGGACCAATCAATTTCAAGGACAGTGAATACATTATCAGAGTTGTGTTTTTTGTTTGCATTCTGACCGCAGGTATTGTGGTCAATGCAAACACGACTCCTCGTAAAAAAAGGTGTCAGTTTTGTTGACAGATAAAAGGGTAAAAAAACAATGATCATATTCTGCTACTGCTGACAAATGATGTTCCAATGGTCTAAACCCGACATCAGACAGGTATCTGCACGGCTCCACGCCATCCTGCGTCTAGACAAATGTTCGTCTGGTGCCCAGTCAAAGAGTTGCACGTCATTCTCTTATTCTCGGGGCTGGGATTTTTTCCGAATCAAGTGCAACTACGCAATTCACGCGGCGTGCTTTTTTTTTGGCGCGCTGATTCAAGTTAACGTCACACATTTTTGCAACGCCCAAACTTTCCAGATATGCCAGGAATGGCACCAACAATTTGCCCAAGCTCTGTCATCCTATATTGGGATGGTTAGGCCAACTCCGTTTGTGAGTTTCTATACACGAGGTGGGGGGTGGGTGGGGGGGGGGAACAGCAACACCATCTCCGCACAGATGGAGACGGACCCCGCTTGCTGTACTGCCACCTCCCCCATCGCCTCCCCCAGGCGTTGCACTTGAAGGCGAAGCGATCCAATAAGAACACACACACACCACGAGTGAGTGGCAGAGGCGGCCATTACCTGCCGCCGTCTTTGGAAATGTTGTCAAAGAAGCTCCTGGTTTTGTCGTAGAAGCAGCCGTCCAGGAAGACAGGGGAGCTCGTGCGGGGACCCCTCAGCTTGTCCGCTGCACAAGGGAGACGCAACGGCAGAAGTGAGGGGGTCGCCTGGGCAATTAAACACACGAAGATCTGCCCCCCCCCACCCAACCCAGACTCCACTGGTCAACACACATTCAGACGCTGTCTCCTCGACAGACCTGGTCTTCGCCTGAGGACGGCTGCTTGCGTTGTGGCCGAAACGTCGTGAGAATTATTTAATGTTTTATTTTTATTATTTTATTATTTCCCTTCTACGTGATGACTTTACCGAAAGAACCAAGAAGATGGTCAACACACTTTTCCTGGCACAAGGTATTCCAACGGTTTTAAGGTAATTTAGTTAGTCAACATCTCCTAGCCACCGTGATGATGATGAGAGAAACACACAAACTCCAAATATACAGCAGCAGGCATCGTCAGGGTTGGGATCGAACCCACGCCCTCCTGCACACCAGGCGAGGTAGTTAACATCTCATAGCCACCGTGATGATGACAAGTTTGCAGTCGGTACCACATTGGGAAGTGTGTCAAAATTGAGTGACAAGATTTCTATTCTATGAGATCTCTTTTACCAGTGGCAAAATATAGTAGTAGGTTTTTACCCTTTTAAACTGGTACAAAACTGACACCTTTATTCAAGGCATCATGTTTGCAATAACCACAACACAAGTAGTCAAAAAAGCAAACAAAAAGAAGCAACTCTGATAATGATGATAAGGACAGTGCATATTATTATCATTATCAGAGTTGCTTCTTTTTGTTTGCTTTGTTGACTACTTGTGTTGTGGTTATTGCAAACATGATGCCTTGAATAAAGGTGTCAGTTTTGTACCAGTTTAAAAGGGTAAAAACCTACTACTAAGATTTCTATTTTGCCGATACAGCAGCGGAGGAAGTGAGTTGTTGAGTGGCGGCAGCGTGTGAGTGAGTGAGTTCCTCCACCCCAGTATGGCGCAGCTTTACCAAGTTTGCAGTGGGTACCACATTGGGAAGTTTCTAAAAATTGAGTGACAAGATTTCTATTTTGACGACACAGCAGCAAAATTAAAATAAATCGAAACGTCGTGATTTTTATTTTATTTTACTTTTATTAATTTTAATTTTTTACCTACGTGACTTTACCGAAAAAACCTACGAATAATAAGAGTGACAAGATGTATATTTTGACGACACAACAGCGAAATTAAAATTAATCGAAACGTCGTGATTTTTAATTTTTTTAAATTTTACTTTTATTAATTTTAATTTTTTACCTACGTGACTTAGTTGTTGATCAGTGGCGGCAGCGTGTGAGTGAGTGAGTGCCCCACCTTCTCTCCGCTTGGCCTCCCTGCCCCGGAACTCCCTGTCCAGCGCCTCGCGGTCCAGCTTCGCGTTGGCGCTCGCAAAGTCAAACTCCGCGTCCAACTCAACGCACGGCTCCGGGGCCCCACGGGGAGTCTGGGCGGCAATCCGCTTCGTGCTCCGACACCGTCGCTGCTGACGCTGGGGGGACGTCTGCACCCCCCGCTCCACCGTGGCGCTCTTCCTCGCGGCTGTGGGAGATAGTGCAGCTGCGTGTGAGTGTGTGAGTGTGTGTGTGTGAGTGTGTGTGTGAGTGTGTGTGAGTGTGTGTGAGTGTGTGTGTGAGTGTGTGTGAGTGTGTGTGTGATTGTGTGTGTGTGAGTGTGTGTGAGTGTGTGTGTGTGAGTGTGTGTGAGTGTGCGTGTGTGCGTGAGTGTGTGCGTGTGTGAGTGTGCGTGTGTGCGTGAGTGAGTGTGTGCGTGAGTGTGTGTGAGTGCGTGTGTGAGTGTGTGTGTGTGCGTGTGAGCGTGTGAGTGTGTGCGTGTGTGTGAGTGTGTGTGAGTGCGTGTGTGCGCGTGTGTGTGTGTGCATGTGTTTTTCACTATAAATCCTTTATATGCGTGGCATCGGTTTTATTTTATTATTCATTTCTGTTTTTCTTGAGTAAGAGTTTCATTTTTATCACATTGGTATTTTAAATTAAATATGAAATTTTTTTACGAACATTAATTGTCACGCACAACGAGTCTGTGTGCAAAATGTCAGCTCGATCGGATCATGGGAAGTGGGTTAAAAAACGACCGAAAATTTTGCATGGTCGTAAGCGCGCAAGCAAGCAAGCTAACTTAATATAAAGGATTTAAACAAGTATAACCCGTAAAAACTAAGTTTTTCACTATAAATCCTTTATATGCGTGGCGGCTAGAGTCCTCTCGTCCTCTGGCTTGAGATGGCTGCCACCTATGGGTCAGATGATTGCGTGGCAGCATTAAGAAATTGGTAATTAAATATAATATTTTTGTCCTAAAAAGTGTAAAATTTTGGAAAAAAAAAATTCACGAACATAAATTGTCACGCACAACGAGTCTGTGTGCAAAATATCAGCTCGATTGCATCACGGGAAGTGGGTTAAAAAACGGCCGAAAGATTTGCACGGTCCTAAGCGCGCAAGCAAGTGAACTTAATATAAAGGATTTAAATAAAAAAACATCGGATTTCCGTACGACGTCAGGATAAGCTCCGTTAGCGAGCACCTGCAAAGGCTGCTGGCTGCAAGAGGGGGGCGGGCGGGCGGGCGGTACAACGCCCGGCCACCTTTGCATCCCCAGCGTTTACCGCGCCGCCCGTACCTGTGGCTCCTCCGTGTGCAGGCCGCCGCCCGTCCGCCGTGTCCCGCACGAGCCGGCGGGCTCCGCGCGTGCCGCCCCCGTGGCCGCCGCGGGCTCCGTGCTGCGTGTCCCGCAGGGGGCGGGCGCCCCGTGACGAGGAGGACTGGACGGGGGCGAGGGTGGGTGGTCACGCAGCGACGGGATCAATCGTAGCGTGTCCAGTAACAACAAATATGATAATTGGTTTTTTATCCTTTTGTAATGCGGGCGTAAACGGCCCTCCGGAAGTGACGTCATGAGGGAGGAGTTAGGTCACGTGGGGGAGAGGGGTTAAGCTATAGAGGGAGGGGAACCGGAAGAGGAAAGGGAGTGACGGGAGACCAGGAACGAGAGAGGCCACGAAGGGCGAAAGCGGAGGGTGGCGAGATCGCCACGGACACGGGGAGCGAGGATCGGCACCGTCGGCCAGCGGTGACCGACCCGAAGCAGCGAGGAGGCTGCAGTCAGCAGCGGGCTGCATACAGAGTCAGCAGCGGGTCTGCATACGGAGTAGCAGCCAAGAGGGTCTGCATATAGAGTAAGCAGCGGGATCTGCACAGGGAGTCAGCAGCGAGTCTGCAGGGAGAGGAAGGAGGTTACAATAGAGATAGCAGAGAGTCTGCAGGGAGAGGAAGGAGGCTACAATAGCGATAGCAGCCGGGGCTACAAATAGAGTGTCTATAAGAGAGTGCCGTGTGGGAAAAGACAAGAACCCAATAAAGGACACGAAGTCAGAGAGAAGCGTCCGAGTCCTTTATTACACTTTTATCTGGCAACAAAACTGACACCTTTTTTACAAGGAGTCATGTTTTGAGTTGTGAGCCTTTTGGCGTCATCTGGTCCAACACCATGTGAGACTGGCCTCAAGGAAAGCTGTCTCGGGTGTGGACCAATCAACTTCAAGGACAGTGCGTACATTATCAGAGTTATGTTTTTTGTTTGCATTCCAACTGCAAGTATTGTGGTCTATGCAAACATGACTCCTTGTAAAAAAGGTGTCAGTTTTGTTGCCAGATAGAAGGGTAAAAAAACAATTATCATATTTTTCTACTGGCAAATGAGGTTCCAATGGTGTAAATGCTTTACTCCGAGCTCTCATACTCTGATGGTGCATTGTCTTTGAGTTGTGCGCCTTTTGGCAGTCATCTTGTCCAACTCCATGTGAGACTAGGCTCTAAGGAAAGCTGTCTCGGGTATGGACCAATCAATTTCAAGGACAGTGCATACATTATCAGAGTTGTGTTTTTTGTTTGCATTCCGACCGCAGGTATTGTGGTCAATGCAAACACGACTCCTTGTAAAAAAAGGTGTCAGTTTTGTTGCCAGATTACAGGGTAAACAACCAATGATCAGAGTTAAATATCTCGGTGGGGTCCTGCCCGCTAAAGTAACCAACCAGTTTGGCGGCGAAGAGAACGGCTGCCCCCCTCTCACCTGCACGACGGCCAGGTGGGGGTGCAGAGCGGAGAGCGGGCACCCCAACTCCGCCAGGTCCTTGATCTCGCTGGCACGGAAGATGATGTAGTCGTAGATCTCCTCGCGAGGGGCGACGGCTCGCTCGGCGGGGCGACCCTCCGTGCCGCACACACGCACTGCGCACGCACAAAGACGACGCTAACGCCGCT
Organism: Lethenteron camtschaticum; assembly: GCA_018977245.1. Lineage (NCBI taxonomy): Eukaryota > Metazoa > Chordata > Hyperoartia > Petromyzontiformes > Petromyzontidae > Lethenteron > Lethenteron camtschaticum. The sequence continues at coordinate 6,396 of WFAB01002900.1, read as the reverse complement.
AACGGTGCCGTGGTGGTGGTGGGTGTGTGGGCGCCACCGTGGTGAGAAGTGAACCACCTCGCCTGGTGTCTATCGGAGGTCGTGCGTTTCATCCCAACCCTGGCGTCGGTTTTTGTCTATCACATCGGGTTTTTGAGATGATGTCAAATATTGCATTTTCAAAAAAAACTTGCGGAAGAAAAATATTAAGTGAATGTGGATATCTACGTAAAATGATATTGTAAACACACTATCCTAAAATACAGCACCGTATTTTAACACGAAAGCAATCACTGACTTTTTCGATTTAAAGCTTTCGTGACTGCAGGGATTCATCTTCTTGGTTCTTTCGGTAAAGTCACGTAGAAGGGAAGTAATAAAATAATAAAAATAAAACGTAATAAAATAATTCTCACGACGTTTCGGCTACAACGCAAGCAGCCGTCCTCAGGTGAAGAACACAAAACTTTAAGATCCTTCAACAAACTCCGGGATAATCGAGTCTCTCACCTTTCTGAAGAGATGCCACGACTCTAAGCTTAAATAGACGTTCCAAGCCTGGGGCGTGTCATTCAGACTCTGTCTTCTCGACAGACCTGTTCTTCACCTGAGGACGGCTGCTTGCGTTGTGGCCGAAAAGTCGTGAGAATTATTTTATTATGTTTTATTTTATTATTTTATTATTCCCTTCTACGTGACTTTACCGAAAGAACCAAGAAGATGAATCCCTGCAGTGGGCTGGGTGGGGAGGGGCTGGGGTGGGAGGTGGGGCTGGGTGGGGGGTGGGAGGGGCTGGGTTGGGAGGGGCTGGGTGGGGAGGGTGGGGCTGGGTGGGGCTGGGTGGGGAGGGGCTGAGTGGGGAGGGGCTGCTCACCCCGTGGTGCCCTTATAAAACTCAACGTTTCACCTACTCACGCCGCCTTGTGCTGCCCGCCCTCACAGTCGGCCATGTTTGCAGAACACAGCACGCCCCACGCCCTGGTCACCGTCGTTGACCCTGGCCAACGTGTTCCTAGCAGCTCCCTCCGCAGGAGCAGGAAGTGTTTAAACCCTCACCCCCTTTGACCCGTGACCCCCCCCCACCCCCCCGTGCGTGACCTTTGGCCAAGGCGACGGTGCAGTCGTCCGTGTTGACCCCGCTCAGGGTGCCCTCGTAGCGGATGCCGGCCATGGAGATCAAGCTCGTCCTGCTGCCCAAGCACAGCGTCCACGTGGCCATGATGATGATGCTGCTGATGATGATTCTGATGATGCTGCTGCTGATGATGATGCTGCTACTGCTGATGATGCTGCTGCTCCTGCTGCTGCTGCTGATGATGATGATGCTGCTGCTGCTCGTAGCCGCCGCCGGCTCGAGCTGCGGTAGACAACAAGAGGGAGGGTGGGGCCGGGCAGGAGGAGGTGATGATGGTGATTGTGTTGATGATGTTGTTGATGATGATGGTGTTGTTGATGTTGTTGATGATGATGTTGTTGTTGTTGATGTAGTTAGTGTTGTTGATGATGTAGTTAATGTTGTTGATGTTGTTGATGATGATGTTGTTGTTGTTGATGATGTAGTTAATGTGTTGATGATGTTGTTGGTGGTGATGATGTTGTTGATGATGATGTTGTTGATGATGATGTTGTTGATGATGTAGTTAATGTTGTTGATGATGATGTTGATGTTGATGGTGATCACCCACGATGCGCCCCGCGTGTTCACGCCGTTTGAACTGAGCTGCTCACCGAGTCGCGTCGTGCAAAGGCGCCAAATTGTGGGGGAGGGGATTTTTTTCCCTCTTCCTGTCAACGGGGGTATTATTTATTTATTTGTTAATTTATTTTTTGTATTTTATTACATTTTTATATTTTATTATTTTTATTATTAATATTGTGTTCCCTATCTACGCGACGTTACCGAAATAAACAAAGAATTGCGCTCAACGTCTGTCGGGTCACTTGAGTTCATCCCCAAACCCCGCCCCCCTCGCCCCCCGCCCCCCGCCCCTCACTCCTCCTGGTGGTGGTGGTGGTGGTGGGGGGTGTGGTGGGGTGGTGGGGGGTGGTGTGGGGGTGGTGGGGGTGGTGGTGGTGGGGGTGGTGGTGGGGGGTGGTGGGGTGGTGGTGGTGGGGGTGGTGGTGGGGGTGGTGGGGGGGGTGGTGGTGGGGGGTGGTGGTGGGGGGTGGTGGTGGGGTGGTGGGGTGGTGGTGGTGGTGGGGGGTGGTGGGGGTGGTGGGGAGTGAAAAATATTGAAGGGACGATTTTTGACCCCCACCACGTGATGGGGGGGGAGGGGCAGTCACGTGATGGGGGGGAGGGCAGTCACGTGATGGGCGGGAGGGGCAGTCACGTGGCTACGTGTGGGGGGGGGGGAGTTTGTTGGTGTGAGGGCGAGTGGAGGGAGTGGATTGAGGTGCGGAGCGAGAGAGACACAGAGAGAAGGCGAGTGATGGTGGTGATGATGGTGATGATGGTGGTGGTGGTGATGATGGTGGTGGTGGTGATGATGGTGATGATGGTGGTGGTGGTGATGATGGTGATGATGGTGGTGGTGGTGATGATGGTGATGATGGTGATGATGGTGATGGTGGTGATGATGGTGGTGGTGATGGTGGTGGTGGTGATGGTGGTGGTGGTGATGGTGGTGATGGTGGTGGTGGTGATGGTGGTGATGATGGTGGTGGTGATGGTGGTGTGGTGGTGATGGTGGTGGTGATGGTGGTGGTGGTGATGGTGGTGGTGATGGTGGTGATGGTGGTGGTGGTGATGGTGGTGATGATGGTGGTGGTGATGGTGGTGATGGTGGTGGTGATGGTGGTGGTGGTGATGGTGGTGATGGTGGGTGATGATGGTGGTGGTGATGGTGGTGGTGGTGATGGTGATGGTGGTGGTGATGGTGGTGGTGATGGTGGTGGTGGTGATGGGTGGTGGTGATGGTGGTGATGGTGGTGGTGATGGTGGTGGTGGTGATGGTGTTGTTGATGATGATGTGTTGATGATGATGTTGTTGGTGATGATGTTGTTGATGATGTTGATGATGTTGTTGATGATGATGGTGTTGATGATGATGTTGATGATGATGTTGTTGATGATGATGTTGATGATGTTGATGATGATGTAGTTAATGTTGTTGATGATGATGTTGTTGATGTTGTTGTTGGTGGTGATTATGTTGTTGATGATGTAGTTAATGTTGTTGATGATGATGTTGTTGATGTTGGTGGTGATCACCACCCACGGTGCGTCCCGCGTGTTCACGCCGTTTGAAACTGAGCTGCTCACCGAGTCGCGTCGTGCAAAGGGCGCCAAATTGTGGGGGAGGGGATTTTTTTCCCTCTTCCTGTCAACGGGGGTATTATTTATTTATTTGTTAATTTATTTTTTGTATTTTATTACATTTTTATATTTTACTAGCATAAGTACCCGGCGTTGCCCGGGTGAAAAATATTTTCTTAATAACCTTACATATATACACAGATGGGCTGCTACCCCCCTCCCCGCGCTACAATAATACCGTCTAATCGCTATAATTTTATTATCTACCGACCCTATAATAGTAATTGCACACATTGGGGTGGGGGGGGAGTGAAGAGGACGTGAAACTTTGATGAATTTACCTCAGAGTCGCGTGTTAATGCGCATATTTTTAACGGGAATTAAAAATGGCGTCCACCCTGCAGCGAATGCGTCGCTACCCGTTGCCAGGGGCAACCGCCGTGGAAAACCAAACGGACCAATCGCGTCTCGCAAATCCCTCACATTTCGGCCAATGAAACTGCGTATGGTCCGGCGACACACACACACACACAGACACACAGACACACACACACACACAGACACACACAGACACACACACAGACACACAGACAGACAGATTTGCGATTTTATATATATAGATTTATTTTCTTCTTCTTGGTTCTTTCGGTAAAGTCACGTAGAAGGTAAATAATAAAATATTAAAAATGGGTGCGTGGGGGGGGTAGTGGGGGGGTGATATTGGGTGGTGATGATGAAGGTTGATCCATAGACAGACTCACAACACAGAGACCCATAGACTACAATGTTATCTCAATAGGAAATCGATTCCAAACCGCTCACCGTTTCTATCACAATCGATTCGCATGGTATCCCAATAGGAATCGATTCTATCCGCTCTAATCACTAGCTACATCGATTCCTACGTTATCCTAATGTGAATCCATTTCATTAGAACAAATCACCATAATCGATTCCCACGTAATCGAAAATGTATTCGATTCCATCTTGCACTCACCACCACTGTCAATTCCAATGCAGTCCCACTAGGGATCGATTCCATCGGCTCCATTTTTGACCACAATCGATTCACTTGTTATCCCAATAGGAATCGATCCGAGTTTATTATTTGACCTTGAATCGATTTTCTCTGCACGTGACTTCGGCTGTCGCGTGGTGTGAGTGGGGAGTGGTGGTCCAGTGGTTAGCGCACTGTGTGTGAATGAGTGGTGGTGCAGTGGTTAGCGCACTGTGTGTGTGTGAGTGGTGGTGCAGTGGTTAGCGCACCGTGTGTGAGTGGTGGTGCAGTGGTTAGCGCACCGTGTGTGTGTGTGTGGGGAGTGGTGGTGCAGTGGTTAGCGCACCGTGTGTGTGTGTGGGGAGTGGTGGTGCAGTGGTTAGCGCACTGTGTGTGTGGGGGAGATCCGGCCAGGGCCCCGTGGTGTCGACGTTTCTCTATTTCCTCCTTCACGACGTTTGAATGACAACAACAAACAACGTGTCACTGTCGTCGTCGTCATCATCACCAGCGTCTCGCGTGCCTCTCTCACAGACTCCCCCGGCGATGTCGGCCTGCTCTTGGGCCGAAGCCTCGGGCTCGCCTAGCGGGGCTGCCGGGAGAGGCGCGCCTCGAGGCGGCCAGCGCAGTAGGCCGCAGGCGCCCTCCCGCGGGCTCGTCGAGGAGAGCGACTGGGCGTGGTGGGTTCAGTGCGCGGCTGTTGGTCCCCACGTGACCACGCCGCTCGCCGCGTGTTGGGGACCACTTAGTCGGGGGGGGGGCTGGTTCAGGTTTCACTGATTGTAGTGTATAGTAGTGTAGTGTATAGTGTAGTGTATAGTGTAGTATATAGTGTAGTGTGTAGTGTAGTATATAGTGTAGTGTAGTAGTAGTGTAGTGTAGTAGTGTGTAGTGTAGTGTATAGTAGTGTATAGCAGAGGTGTGGACTCGAGTCATGTGACTTGGACTCGAGTCAGACTCGAGTCATGAATTTGATGACTTCAGACTCGACTTGGACTTGCATAACAATGACTTTGTCCCACCTCTGGTGTATAGTGTAGTAGTGTAGTGTGTAATGTAGTGTATAGTAGTGTGTAGTGTATAGTGTAGTGTAGTATACTAGTACAGCACTAGTGTATAGTGTAGTGTCGTGTATAGTGTAGTGTACTAGTTCAGCACTAGTGTATAGTAGAGTGTATAGTAGTGTAGTGTGTAGTGTAGTATACTAGTACAGCACTAGTGTATAGTGTAGTGTATAGTAAGTGTAGTATAGTAGTGTATAGTAGTATAGTGTGTAGTGTAGTATACTAGTACAGCACTAGTGTATAGTGTAGTGTATAGTGTAGTGTACTAGTTCAGCACTAACCGGTGTGTTGGAGAGCCAGCCACAACATTTACAATCGGAGTACGACGTTTCTCCAGTAATTGCAACTGGCTTCATCAGGCGACAAGCCGGATTTGTGTGGGGAAATGCTCCTGTTTCGTTCGTGTTAAATTTACCAAATCCGTTTTAACAATTATTTTGCGTGTGCCAGGAAATGAGAGTACCTGAAAAAAAAGCGAAGTTTTTTTTTATAATTCACATTGTGATAAACATGAAAGAGCCTGTGAAGTTAGCCCTAACCTCCTCCCCCCTCCCTACAATCGCTGTTGGCCCACACTAATGCGTCCGGACACAGACGAGAGACGCACACATGCAGACTAAATGCGGCCACGCACAGCCACAAAGACCACACACACACCATGCAGATTACACGCAGACACGCAGAGATTACACGGACGCGTAAAAACAAGATACAAAACACGTACTCGCAGACTAAATTAGACACGCACACCCACAAACAAATACATGACCACACAATTTGTATGTGCACATGTGTTTGAAATAGTGTAGTGTATAGTATTGTATAGTGTAGTGTATAGTGTAGTGTATAGTAGTTATAGTGTAGTGTGTAGTGTATAGTATAGTATACTAGTACAGCACTAGTGTATAGTAGTGTATAGTGTAGTGTATAGTGTAGTGTATAGTAGTGTATAGTGTAGTGGATAGTGTAGTGTGTAGTGTATAGTATATATACTAGTACAGCACTAGTGTATAGTATAGTGTAGTGTATAGTGTAGTGTATAGTAGTGTATAGTGTAGTGGGTGGGGAGCGGTGGCGCAGCTGTTAGCGCTACGCTG